>QEOT01123491.1:48236-63745 GCA_003123785.1 Pterocarya stenoptera
AAAAAAAAGTTTGAGCAATTTCATGGCTATAAATGAAGAATCAAGGAGTTATTTGGGAGAGAGGAGATCAAGGGTGGGGGACTTGAAATTGGAGCATGCATGGCTACTGGTTTATATAGAAAAAGGGGCTTCGATCTCATGAGCTGACAAAAAGAAAATGAATTTCATGTGCTTACGCTTACGGCTTTTTCTTTTGGGAAATGCTTGTTTGTCGCCCTATTTGTACCATCCAAGTGTATCGTTTGGGCAAATTTTTTTTTTTTTTTACGTAGTGATTAAGAAAGTGATTTTAAATGTATTGATGTATTTTTTTTATTTTTTAAATGTATTTAAATATGTTAAAAAAATGTGAAAAGTAAAATGAAAAAAAAAAAAAAAATTTGCATAGAGCGGTACGCCCAGCGGTAAACGCTGGGCGGCAGAGTAGCATGGTCCTTTTCTTTTTGGATCGTTTTTTAATCCATGTGGTCCTAATTGATGAGAGTGCTTACTATTGTGTAAAACACACACACCAACAATGGTAAGTTAAGGTAAAAAAAGCACGATGAAACACACGATACACAATATATATAGATTGGTAAGTTGTCTACATTCATAGAACTGCAGAAATCTTATTAATTAGAGAAGATTTTACTCACTCAATCTCAACTCACAATCTTTATGATTTTTTGCTCTCTCACATAATATGCACTTATTTGACAATTGTTCTCTCTAAAAAATATGATGAAAGTCATACAAAATAAGTAAAATATAACACATTTATAGCAAACGACGCTGAAAACCCTAATCTAGCAAAAACTACATTCTTCACTCGAGTGACATGTCGAGCGCACCTTGAACGAACAACCAATGAACATTGGCTCGAGCCAAGTGTCAAGCGTGGCTCAAACAAACACTAAGGTTTGTGTCTCGCTCGAGTCCAGTGTCGAGCGCATGCCGAGCGAACTCGCAGGTTGAGTTTCGCTCGAGCTCGCTGTCGAGCGCATGTCAAGCGAACTCACTATTCCTCAATTTTCTACTCACAGACTAGTCTCCACATGCAACCCAACAATCTCTCACTTGGAGACTGGGTCTCCACATGCCAACCACTATTTCTAGCCAAGCTCTATCATCTCTGCAACTCACAGCTCCCATCTTCAATCTAGAAGATGCACTAAAATCAAGCCCGACTTCAGTCTTCCACGTACATCGCCCTTAGTCAGTACATCTAAGCGACTCACAACTCCCACTACACTAGGAGTATCTGGTCTCAAACTGATCTTGGCAACCTCAGTCAACTTTCTTAGGCTTACATGAGGATCAACAAAGTTGACTCCCTTTGACTTTTTCATATGTTTCGCACGATCAAGCCTGCGTTTTTGCACTCTTGTATTTCCCTGCACATCATCAAACCCTGATATTAAATACAACGAGTTAGATCTCTTACCATGCGCCAAAACCAGTGCACCCTCTGTGATCTTGCAAGCTCCTCTAGAGAACGCTAATGCATAATAGTTGTCATCAAGTTGTCCCACAAAGATCAGGTTTTTCTTCAGATCTGGAATGTGTCTGACTTGTTGTAAAGTCCACACGCCCATGTTTGGAAGTGTGATATGCACATCACCCATTCCATCTACATCTAATGCCTCTCCATCAACCAATCTTTTCAAAATCACCAGCAATATAATTCTGTATGATCTCTCGATGTGAGGTGCTATGGAACGAAACCTCTGAATCCAGCACTCAATCATCAATCGTATTGTGTACTACAAGAAGTAAGGCATCATGAATTTCTTCTGCCACTACATTCACAACATTATCCTCAGCACTTTCTTTATTTTTACAGTTTTTCTTGATGTGGCCTGGCTTACAACAGATCTGGGCACGTGATCTGCTGCCCAGATCTCGTCTTACTCTTCCCCTTGCTCTTGGAGCTTGATCTATCATCTCATCTGCCCCAATTGTCAACCTTCAGGTCCGATCCTGAACCCAAGAACTCACTCGAGTCTCTTCTACGTACCTCTTCAGTAAGGATCCATGTCACGTACGTCTTTGTAGTTCAGTTTCATCTTGCTAGCTGAACTACTCACAATCATCCTCATGGTCTCCCAACTATTTGGCAGCAATGCCAGCAGAATCAATGCTCTGATCTCATCATCAAACTCAATCTCTACAAAAGACAGTTGATTTGTGATCGTATTGAATTCATTCAAATGTTGGGCCACAGACATACCTTCTAATATCTTCAGATTGAACAATTTCTTCATCAAATACACTTTATTATTCGCCAACGGCTTTTCATACATACCTAACAAAGTCGCCATAAGATCCATCGTGGTTCTCTCCTTACTAACATTGTGTGCCACTATTCTGGACAAGGACAGCTGAACAATCCTCAGAACCTATCGATCTAACGAGGTCCACTCAGCATCAAGCATCATCCATGCTCTTTGGCTTCTTTCCACAATAGAAGATGGAGCCTCTTCCCATAGAGATAGTCATAGATCTGCATCTTCCAATACCCAAAATCAGTGTTGTCGAACTTCTCGATCCTAGGTGCTCTCACTATATCAACAGCCATCGTTTTCCTTCAGATTCGACCTTGGCTCTGATACTAGTGTTAGGTGGTCTTGGGCCTCTCTCAACCCCAAAAGCTAACTCAAGGAGTGAGGTCTTCACTCACACTTATAAACTGACCACCAGCCCCTTGCATAATCGATGTGGGACAACCCCAACAATCTTCCCTTCACACATTGAGCCCTGGGTCGGAGCAACGACAACCCATTTCTCCTGAGAACTATTAGGCCTGACTGTTGGTAAATTTGACTCTGATACCAATTGTTGTGCAAAACACACACACACCAATGATGGTAAACTAAAGTAAAAGTAGGCACGATAAAGCACATGACACACAATATATATGGTTTGACAAATTACCTACGTCTACAGAGCTGCATAAATCTTATTAACCAAAGGAGATTACAATCACTCAATCTCAACTCACACTTTCTAGAGCTTTTTACTTTTTCACACAATATGCATTCACTTAACAATTGTTTTCTCTCAAAAATATGCTGAAAGTCGTATAAAACAAGTCAAATATAACATATTTATAATAAACGGCGCTGAAAACCCTAATCTAGCAAAAAATTACGTTCTTCGCTCGAGCAGCATGTCGAGCGAACAGCCAATAAACATTGGCTCGAGTGGGGTATCAAGCATGGCTGGAGGGAACACTAGAATTTATGTCTTACTCGAGCCCACTATTGAGTGCATGTCGAGCAAACTCACGAGTTGAGCTTCGCTTGAGCCCACTGTCAAGTGCATGTCGAACGAACTCACTGTTCCTCGATTTTCTGCTCACAGACCAATCTGCACATGCAACCCAACACTTACAAATTACAATATTAATTGTTCTCTTAAAGAATTTAATGAGCAAGAACACGTTTGGAAAGATATGAATTTCTTAAACCTAGTTAAAGTTATGATATAGATTTATTTATTTTAATTAAATTCAAGTTGGGATGGTTTTGTGTAATCGGGGTTCATTAATTTCTAGCTAGCTGGCCAACTTTTCACTCATAGTGGCTAGAATCCGAACACAGCAATATTCACTTGAGGATATATATAGTACTTCAAATTGGCATAAATTGAGGCAATTAATATTGGGTTTTATACAACATTCTTACTCAAAGTGCATGGAGCACTGAATCCCGCGTATGTATCATAATTATCAGATTCAACCAAGCTAGGCATGCAGTATATATTATATTTATATATGTATAAACTTAATTAAGATACTTCCATGCACGTTGTGCATATATATTCTTATTGGCATGATCTCAACTAGCTAGCTACCTACCTACTAATTGAATTTTATATAAATACGCATGCATTAATAATTAATCTCTCTCGAAAGGTGGTTTGCTTCAAACATATATCCACATTAACTTGTCAGTACTGCATGTGATCCTCTGATTGGAAGATCCCCAACTCATCCAAACCTTTAGGCATTTCTACGGACTAATTGTCCACTTACGTGCATGATCATGAGAATAATTAAGATACTTTGATCACAGGATTCCATGCAGCTTCCTAATAAGCATTCATGCATAAAATTAGCTGGGATCTGGTCTTATTGGACTTAAAACACGTAGACTCATGAACTCAATCCTCTAGAAGACGGACTCATGAAATTGATCTATATATCAGGGATTAATCCTCAATCCATGGTGCTATCCCAAGTACATGAGCTCTGATCGGACTGAAAATATTTCATGCTTAGTTTTTCTTTCTATAATATAATACGAGACAAGCTAGGCTGAAGATATCAAAAAATCTACTTACAACCGGCCTGGGGAACCGGCTGCGGAACCGCTTCCTGACGTGGCACTCAAAACGGCGACGTTCTGCGAGTTGAAATCAAAGTCCTGCATCTTGTTTCTTCGTCATTCACTTTCCTTTAACATTTTCCAAACTTTCTCCCGCTCGATTTCGCTTCCCTTCTCCACGTTCCCATCGTCTTCCCCTTCGTTGCTTTGTCAAACTCGTCTTCACAGAACCACTTCATCTTCTCCACCAGAACCCACGAAGCCCTGCAATCTCCCAGCAAACGTTGTACCGTAACACCCTTGCTTAGCCACTGCCCAGCCCACACGAAGCCGTAGCCACCCATACACGGGGCAACACCACCACAAGCTGCCAGCCCGATGTCCTTTGACCCATACTCTTCAGCCGTCCAACACCAAGACACTGCCTCACGCACTACCGAAACACCCCTATTTTTTACCCCCGAAACAGAGGAAGCCACAACTTGAGCCGCCACCTCTACATCTCGGGACAGCCACCTTTCGCCGCCAGCCCCATCTCGTGGCCTCCACCCACACAGAAGTGCCGCCGGGCACCTTCACGCCAGCCCCAAGCCTCCGTGTTCCTCTCGGTAACCCCTCCTCCCCTCACACGCGGCTCTCTCTGTTCTCTCTTTCTGTTCTCTCATCACCTTCTCTCTCACTGCAACGGTGCGCTGCCGCTGCTCCCAGCCGCTCCACCATAGAAGTTCACCCAAGCCACTGCCACACGTAGCCCTCTCGATAAGAATCCGTCATACTTCCCCTCCCTGCCCAGCGGACTTTGTTTCAAACTGGGAAAAATAAGTTGTAGTTGTTAAGAGACAGAAATTTCAGATTCTGTTGTAGTGTTTGTGCGATTCTGTTGTAATGCGAGGCTGATGGCAGTGCTCTGTTTTCATGCTGGCAGTGATACGTCCGTGATGCCTGCCTATTGTTTGTGCAAATGCTCAGTTGAGTCCCTGAGCTTGATAGTAGATTCTCCCGTAAAGCTTAGATGAATGAAGTGGGAATAACTTTGATGAAATTACAGTTATGCTTTTGCCTTTTGATGTTGGTTCCACTAATGTCTGGATGTTGGCTTCGACGGATGGGTCTCTGAGTTCATTTCATTTTTTCCTCCTGTTTGCAGATTTCGTTCCGTGTTTTTTTTTTTAATATTAAATCAGCTAACATGGCAGTGCCACGTCAGCCGGTTCCGCGCCGGCGGTTGTACGTAGCAGAATTGTGAAGATATACATGCATGTTATCATGTTCAAGCATTTTTTTTTTTTTAACCATTTGTACTCGCTTATTGAGGTTGTGAGTTATTCAAACCGAGAAATGTTATTCTAAGACCTATACATCATACACCATCCACATGACATAATTTAATATGTAAAATTTAAATTTTAAAATTAATTTTTCAAATCAAATTATAACATGTAGATGATGTGTGGTGTAGAGGCTTTAGAATAAAGTTATTCAAACCTATCTTTTATCAATGTTTTGTATCATAGGTTCATTGCAATTTTTATTTTATTTTTATAAGTATAATATTTTTGAATTCCTATCTCTTTAAAGTGATCTTATGCCAAGAACATAGGTTCATTGCAATTGTGCTTAATTAACAGAGAGGAGGAGTATTCAAAGTCAAAACATGAGGCCTTAATTTCGGCTGCATCGGCTAACCCAGATATTCAAACTGCTCAATTTGGACTCAGCTGCAGCCAACAATGCAAAAGGAATACCAAGTAAGGAAGATGTAACGAAAATTCGTTGAACCCTCCACGCATCGGTGCCGAAGGACATAATCCATTTGATGTAAGGGGTAAGGAATTGTTTGGTAGTGACTCAGGCAGCATCTCAAGAGATCCACACACATACATAATCCATTTGACTCTCTTACTAATAATCTTCTATTCTCATTAATTGATATTTAATCTGATGAATTTTTTGGGGATTTAGAGGATAGGGAAACTTGACTCACAAGAGAGAAATAAAAATAAATACAGAATATCTGCTCCACTACTTGTAATTTTTATCCATTCGATATTATATTTGTCCCTCTTTTTGGTTCTCTTCCAAACTAGCTAGGATTAACTGTCGTTCAGAGATATGCTACTGCTTTCAGGATCACCATCAGCCACCTAATCTGAAGAACAAACATTTAGATTATGACTAATTTACTAACCTTGTAAGGAATGCAATGAATCAAAAGTGGTAAGATAATGCAATCCAGTTAAAACTGCTCAATAATCTCCAGGTGGGAATCGGCGCATGATGGCCTCAAACCCTTGACTTCTTCGATCCTACTACTTGTCTTCTCTGGAACTAACTTGATCAGCAGCAGCTACCATTCTTTTGGTCTCTAGAGTATCAAAATATGTCCTGTATGTCATGTATAGTATCTGTAAACTTTCAATGGGCATTCCACTTGCTGGCCCCTTTTTTAGGGTTTGATGATTAACTTGCTGCCCAAATTAAATCTCTAAATGCGTCACTTGATTGTTAGAGAACCGTGAGAAAGCCATGAATCATGGGAGTGAGTCTAGCAGTTCAGCAGCATCAGAGTGACCAACCACTCCATCACTCAAGAGGCGCATGGCAGCTGCCTGGGAAAATTTCCTTGCAAACAGAAAACATGGAACAAGCGTAGAATTACTACGGCACCATTCTATCCGGAACTCCGTCTCATAGTACACATGGTTGATGTCCTGTTGGATCAAAACAGACAAGTTAAACAACATAATGTAAGGGTAAAAGGTACAAGTGTAAATTCAAGACCCCAAGATAAAAACGTATTGATGGATCATGTGTATTTTCATCAATTTTTCACTTGCAAGCTTTCCATCACTTTTCAAGAAACCTGTTTTCATTTTCAGCGCACGTAATTTTTCCCCGTGAAACAGTAAAAAAGACCGATACTTAAACAAATAGTAATTTATTATAAATCTGAAGGTAGATGGATTTTAGATGAGAAAAATCACATTTCATGCCCATCTCTGTATTCATCTTTTGAATAGATAAAATAAAAAATAAGGGAAAGTGAGGTGCCATGACCACCTTTATTTCGTTGATTTGTTTAGGGCCAGCATTTGCAAAATTGAATGTAAACGGATGCCAGCCTTTCTTCTCCATGTTTGTAGCAGACTGATTCCATAGGGTATAGGTCAATGTTCTTCGTTCAAGTTCACCTTCAAGATCACTCATCTAACAAGGAAGCATAAGAAACAAAAACAAATAAATAATAGAGATACCAGTTGGAGTTTATGATACTAGTGAGAGCCAACCAAATTAGAGCACAGCAATAAATGAAGCTGTCAATATACTAAATTAATTCAAATTGATGATTAGAAGAGTTAAAATTATGATGAAATCACTAGTGAAAAAAAACCACAATATGCTGCAAACATTTAACAAAGAAACAAAGGAAATCTATGGCATACCGCAAGCAATGTCTGCACATAATGTTCATCTGGAATACAGTTATGTTGCTTCTGAAGATTCTGCATTTCATATTTAGGCCACAATCAGAACAAATTAACATTCAGTTGAAAGGAAAACATATATATCTCCAATACAAGACAAAGAAACCATTGCAGGATCATCTAAAACTTTTTATTTAAATGATAAGCCTAACTCCCTCCCTATAAACCATGTAAAGCTAAATGAGATTTGTGATTTTTTTATTTTTAAGAATTTTATATGTATATCACTTTATTTCTTATGGGCATATTCACTGCCCTTGGTAGATAAGCAAGGCAAGATACAAGAGGCTCCAAGTATAGAAGTTGTAATAAATAATATGTTGAAACAATGTGAATTTGAGAGCGCATTTCCCGTATTGATGAACATAATGGTCTTCGCAATATTTTATTTCTTAACTCAAGTTTATTTAGTTAAACTAGCAACCAGCAAATTGTACTAATAAAAAAAATAAACAAGCAAATTATGGAAACGTATGGATTTTGCAAGCGTATTTCTCATAATAAACAAGAAATTACCCTTCCCAAAATTTGATTGCATCCCTCGACGATTTACTTAAACTAGAAACCAGCAAATTGTTCCACAATTACTCTAGGTGAAAAGGGTGGAAAAACCTTGCAAAATACAATAAATGAATTGCAGGTAAAGTCGGTGATCAAAGATCACTTACAATATTCACCTTTCCCTTGCTGGCATCTACAGGGGGGCGTCGCTGCAAAATGAGAAGCAGTTAAACAAGTTGAAAAGAAGTGAAATTTCAGCTTTGGACTGCTTTCTGTATTTCAAGAATGAGACTTTATTTCTAGAAACTACCAATTCAAAAGCATTCAATACACAGAATGAGCTCCAGTTCAAATGTTATTTCACCAAAAAAAAAAAAAATGCCATAGTGGATGAGGTCTTACATGCTAGACCAACTGGGTGAGCTTATATCACAGAAATCAGGGGTTAAAAAACTGCCACCGCTTGCAATTTATTATAAATAAGCACGCGAATGCCATGCTTGCAAAATAGTAGAGCCACATTTCACTATTTTATATTTTAAATTATCAATAGGTAACTTTCAAAACCTACATAGTTTGGTTAAAAAAAACACCTATATAATTTTGCTAATCAACAAAGGAACACATCTGAAGTTTTCAGTACCACATCAGAAGAAGGCTCCATATAAATAGTGCATAGGCATCTTTGTAACTAAATCTCCCTTCCCCAGAAAAGATAAAAGAACTCCTCTCCAAAAAGTGATTGAAGTATCATGGTTCAGATGTACAATCCAAAGCGATAATGCTTTGACGAAGAAAATTACAAATAACCATTACTAGATTGATGGTGGCACTTGATATAAAACTCAATTACCTACCTTGCAAAATTTCTTAAATACTGAAAGAATAGCCTTGTCCTCTACAATGACTTCTGCATGGCTTCGAACTAAAGCAATCCACTGAAATTTCAAAATCAAAATCAACTTAGACCATAGGTTGTAAAAATAAAAATGCTGTCCTGATCCTTGGACATATACTTTATTTGATGACAATGGCAGTGATGATAATGCTAATGAAATGTAATAACTAATGCTTTTGCAGACTGATTACTTGGATTCCCAAAGAAGAAGATTAGGTCTTAACCTGCTGTGGAACCCACTCTCTTTAAACAGACAGTAGTTCCAAAAGTTAAGGCATGGTTCATGAAGCAAGATGGGTATTTACAGCAACTTCTCATGTATACATTTCACACAATTTAATCTCCTGAATCAAAACCAACTTGTATTGATAAAAAAGAGGCACTAGCCACGTCTGCACTATAACTCCAAAAAGAGTAGTCAATTTAAAGCTCCTCTCGACTCACTTATAAAGCTAAATTTCAACGAATAAGTAACCAATGTGGGACTAACACCCTTCACTACCTTTATAACTTACTCGATGAGGGGCTGTGTTACAAATGCCCCCTCTTAAAACCAGACCAAGAGTTCAAACCACACTACAGCACACATGCAAAAACAAATAATGGAAACTTAAAACAATACTCCCTTGTATAATTAACTACCAAAAAGAAGGCAGCAGACGAAAAATATGGGGGTAGGAAATTTGGGGCACACAAATTTAGCAGAAAAAAATAACCTGGGACCCTTTTCGCCATTTCTCCTTTGGTATTACAGGTGACATCTTCGGGTTGTAGCGGCCCTCTTTCATATCAAGAAAGCTACAAGAAAAATTAACTATACGTCACAATTTGAACATTTCCTCAATTAACAAGCGAGAAGCATGAAATAATGGCAATGAAAAATTTCCATTGATATTGAATCATCTAGGGGAGGTTTGTATGGTGAGTTGAGTTGAGATGAAAGTTGAATAAAATATTATTAAAATATAATAGTTTAATATTATATTTGTTTTGGAATTTGAAAATGTTGAATTGTTTATTATATTTTGTTTAGAAGTTTGGAAAAGTTATAATGATTAAATGAGATGAGATAAGTTGAAAGTGTTTTTGAATCCAAAACAATTACTGCTTAGCACCTCAAGAATTATTCCACCTACCTGTCCACAAAACTTCTTGGAGAAGCCATCACATAGTTGTATATGAAGCCAAAGTTGTACAGGGGAACGCAACTGCAACAAAAAGAGAGAAATTTAGATTATATATTATTGGCAAACCAATTTCCTCCGAGATAACAATCCTGTCAATAGGCATGCAGATATATAATATGCTGCAAAAATCCATATTCTTGTCAATTACAAACCAAAATAATTTCCATTAAAAACGAGGCAGGCACAGTACTTATTCTACATCACATGCAGATTTCTTAAGCATCGAGAAAGCCTCAAAATATGGGAAGCACATGTAAATCATTTGTAAATTTATTTGTTGTATTGGTAAGGACACAGGCGTGTTTGAAATAGATCTCATCCTAAAATTCTCATATCATCTTCTTCCCAAACATAATTCAAAATTTTCAAATTAATCATTACAGCTTTTTCAAACTAATCATTACAACTTTCCCAAACTTTCAAATAAAAAATAATAATAATTCAACTTTTTCAAATCTCTAAACAAAAATAATATCATAAAACTACATTCTAACAATATTTTAACTTTATAATATTTGTTATTCAATTTTTTCTCTCTCATTTTCCAAAACTCAAACAATACTCAATTCAAACTATCACACTACTATTCACAAAATTCTCATCTCTTCTCACTACCCAAATGAGCCCTAACCTGTCAGAGAGTAAAATAAATCTTTGATTCGCTGGATCCTCAAGAGCTGCGTTAAGCAACAACTTCTCCGCTTCAATCATACTCGATTCTCCCCATAACACCTGTAAGACGTGACCACCCAATTCACAATCATGTCAACAACATCGAATGACCAAACGGTAGGAAAAAAAAATTAACACTTCATTTGATCTACGGGAATATATGAGAAAACAAAGGAAATAAAAATTTTAATAAACTATTTTCAATAGCAGTAAATCCAAAATATCTTAGCTCAGTATGTATAAGCTTAGTCCTTTTTTTTTTTTTTTTTTTCTATTTCGTTTTCCGGTGGATATGTATGCATAGCTTACTCATCAGAACTTCCAAGCCGTCGGCGTCATTGGAAACATAAAGCAGCCTAATACATGTCAATTTTCCCTCTTCTCGTATCCGAGGTTTATTAAAGAAGAGAAACTATATTAGACAAATTAACAAACTTGAATGCTATTCTTCGAATTTTCTAGCTTCGATGTTAATCACCTGAATGCTATTCTTCAATTCTCGACCACGAAAGAAAGGCGACTTCGCCGTTGAGTCGTCAAACACGAACCCCGGCGCCGAGTGAATATAGATCGAGAAGTTTGCAACGTCAGCATTCTGCTAATCGCACAAAGCCAAAACTTAGTAAATCCTTAGAATTTCAAAAACTTTCCGCGAGAAAGCACAGTAAAATTCAAACAGAATTTTAGTCGCAAGGAAAAGAGAAAAAAAAAATAAAGATAAGGGAGAAATAAACCTCGAAGAAAGTATCCCAGAGAAAATCGAGAGGGAGGTTAGTACGAGCGAGGAAAAGGAAGGCGATCTTGGAGGGGCTATCGAGGATATAGCGAGAAATTCGAGGACGGAGGAGAGATGGAGAGGGAGAAGAGAGGTCGGGCTGGGAGTGGAGACTGAGGAGAGCAAGGGCGCAAAGAGCGAGGGAGAGGAAGACGACGAGCTTCCAGCTCAACCAGATAACACGGCGCGCAACTATTGGCGGTGGGGCTTTCTTCATCATCGCTCCTCCTGCAGCGATTTCTTGTCAATTTCAAAAGGGAGAAAGAAAACAATTACAACAAAATAAACAAAGATCAAAAGACTGAAAATAAAAATTGGAACACAGAGAGAGAGAGAGAGAGAGAGAGAGAGAGAGATGTACATGGAAGGCGTGGAACAGAGAGAAGCATCTCTGGGTACCGTGTCGTCTCTGCCTAGTGAATACTAGGGTGTCTTCGTGTGAAGTGGGAAATGGAAGAAAGGGAGTAATTAACAGGGACAAATGGAAGTGGAGACGGAGTTGCGGATCAAATCCAACTTCAAACTCAAAACGCGTAGGCAGGGAAGCTCAGGGGCAGGGTGGGCAGCCGGTTCAATCTAGGGGGATTGCTCGTTATCTGTCTTGAGTGCCCCGTGTTTGTCATTCAGTAGTGGGCCCCCCCGCAAAAGGCCCGGGGCGGTTGCTCTTGCACTCCCTCCGCACCCGCAGCATCAGAACCCACCGCTCTTTTTTTATTATTTCATGTCGTTGGACGGTTGGAGTACCTTTTTTTTTTTCACTACAAGGTTCGTTCATTCATAAAAATTTACAGTGTCATCTAACTACCATAAAAACGAAAGGCTAAAAAATTACTATTTATGCGTACTTATATGTTTTTTTAAAAAAATAAAAAATCTACTATTTTTAAGTTGTTGTATCATTTATTATGAAAAAAATCCATTATATTTATAGAAAAACTATATTGATAAGAAAAAAAATTTAATTACAAGTATTATTTTATATAGCTAATATGATAAATTTTCGAAAAATTATATTTGCAGTCTATGGTATGCAAGTTTCGCGCCCACCCTTTTTTAAATAGAGTATACGAAACTTGTACACTCTAAAACTGTATATAGTATTACTCATACTCACTTCACTTAAAAAAAACAAAGAAATAAAAGGTATATCATATATAGTTTATAAGGGTCCATGATATTCCGACATTAAGTCTAATATAGTCATGTCATTTTATAAATAAATCGATTTTATAAATTATTTTTTTATTTTATATAAAATTCAAAAATAATTGTAAGAAACTTGTTAGTTAAAGGGCAGGCAGAGAGGAGTAGAGTAGCAGCAAAGTAGAGTAGCAGCAAATTATTTCATTGTTGTTTGTGTTAATCAAGCTGTCGTTTTCCATATTTCTACTTTGCCATGCGATTAATGATTGGAAAAAAGACACGACAATTACAATCTATAACTCTTTGAAACTTGGCCAACTATCATTAATCGCTCCGTCAAAACATCTCTGCAGAAGCATGCAAATTTACAATCCTTGGACTTTAAGCATCCCCCACAGCAACGATTTAAAAAAAAAAAAAAAAAACCATCCAAAGCCAAAGATCAAGCAAAAGTGAATCGAATTATTAAAAAGAAATGGTGGTGGATCAAGATGAAGAATATAGAGGTTTTAAGATCAAAATAGCCAGAAACTATACTCTTTTTTGGATGATTCACACTGATTTCTGCTAGATGGTGTTTGCCACATTTCCCACAAGAATTGTATCTTAGTCCAATCAAACATTAAACAGCAATGCGTGTATTCACATTAAAATTTTATCAAATAATTCTTGGATACATACAGATATCACCAATTTTTAAAAGCACTCAAACACACAAATTTTACACTTGCCACCCTCTAATCTAAATCAATACATGCGCAGCTTGCAACTGACTGCCAAAAAAACCAAGATTGCTGAAGGTCCTAAAGATTGCTGTAACTCTCTGTCCGTCTATCTGTTGGTATACACTGTTCACACTATTGTCTGTCTTCTTCCCTTGGTATACTTGTGTGTGAAGATGAAACATAAGGTAAGAAGCAAAGTTTCCTGCCTAGAAATGAGGGCGTTGGATGTTCTTCAGAAATCAGAAGCCTCATGCAGAGAGGAGGAAGAGGATGAACGGGAACCACTAACTCCGCTGGGTGCCGGTGTATTCCTTTGGGAGTGGCGTTTTGTGGGCACAAGCACGCTCTCAGTCTCCCATTTGTCATCATCATCCACTTCCTTGTCCTCGTTTTCTACACATGCTTTAAAAACTGGATGCATATATGAATTTTGGAGATAGCCTTTCAAGTTCAGGTTTGGTTCCCTCGCGCGTTCTAATGTATCTTTCATCATTGCTTCCTAAATCCCCAGCATGAAACAAGAATAACAATTAAGGAAAATCGCAAAATGAGAGAGATAGAGAGAAGTAGATATATAGTCCTTTCAGTATTTCACAACACATGTTGTCACATACAAAGAGCACAGATAGAAAGATTCAAGCCTATTCCATAGTCATTACTCTTAAAATGTAGACAGCTACAAAGTTCAATTTCTTTCTGACTTCCTCCGGTTAATAAAACCAGCCTAAGTTTCAAAAGTAATCAAAAGCTAGAACTAGAAACTTGTAATGTCATAAGCCTAGAGATCGACATGGTTCTAGACAATAAACTCTTGACATGAAAAATGAAGCCAATCCTACTAATAGTAATATAGATTAAATACCAGACCTTGAAGCTTTCAAAAAGAGTATTTTGCCTAAATGCTTCCGCAAGCAGGTTTAAGCAAATTTTAAAGCTTTGCTCAAAGAAAGAAGACCAATGCCTTCTTTACACTTAAGCGCAGTCATATATACTACGCAGATATATGTATTACATAGACAAACTATCATATAAAATATTATTTCGGTAAAAGAAAATTAATGTTGATCAACAGAAAGCAAGTTCCAACAAACCTGTAATGGAAATTTAACAAATGCCGATTCATAACGGCCTTTGCAGAACCTATAGAACCATATGGTCAGAACTGGAAGTGCAATGAGAACTGGAGTCGACTTGGCAGCCTCTTTTGTGCTCAATAATCCCAATAGAAGCACTTGTGAAATCACCAATGCAGTTACAATACGGCCATGGACATCAGGCCAAAACGCTGCTGCACTCTCGTACTGTTGGCTATAAACATTTATGATCTGTATTTTCAAAAAACGTGTTTAGAAAAAACTGAAACTAAAAATAGCTTACCACATAATATATAATAATGCTAAAAAAATGGAGTATGCATCTGAAAGCAAACATATTGGGGTAGACTGATCTGACAAACAAAATAAAGTCCTCAAGAAGAAACTAATTTTAAAAATCCACATGAAGCAAAAACTATGTATAAGGAAAATCTATCTCTTACCCTGCAATGCATATGTTAGATATTGACTACAATAAACAAGAACACACCATTCATTCATGTTATGCATTATATTGAGAAATTGTAAAAGTATGGCAAATGTTGAAAAGTTGCGAAATTTGGTCTTCACTTTAGTTTAATGAGGCTGCACTAGCATAGTGGGATACGCATTCATTCTTCTATTTCATTTTTCTCAAAGAGTTGGAAATCATATCTACTTTTTCTATAGGTAGAGTTGGACATCAGATCTTAGCACGGTAAAAACGAAGGGAGACACCA
>QEOT01123492.1:0-39158 GCA_003123785.1 Pterocarya stenoptera
GTTTTGGAGTCCGAGGAGCCAATGGCTTTTATCGTTTTTGCCCAAAAACGACAAGGACTCAATTTCTGTCACTTCCAGATAAATAATTCTGCCCACTAGAGTTACCACTTGCTAATGCGCACGCTGTTTTCCAATATAAAACCAACTGATCATCCAAAGGGAGTTGGATTGGAATAAACAAAGCAAGCCAGCTGTGCTCTTCAGTTAAGGCCAAAAGGATCAGATATTTTATCTTTAGATTGCCCAGCTGCCAGTTGCCACGTACACCTCTATCCTCTTTGTTACACGTGTCTCTGCGAATCACTTAGGTTGGATAATGGAATTGGGATTCTCTATTTCTTATCTGAACTTTAGGGTTTGGAGTGATATAATAGATACATAAAATAAATATCACAATATTTATAATTGTAATAAATTTTTTGTATAAAATTAAATGTTCAATAAATATAATATGACCTACTTCATATATATGCATATCTCTCACACAATAATTACTCAATAATTTTTGTGTGAATAATTTAAAAATATTGATATGTTATAGTTAGTTCATTATTTATTCTACAATCAATCAATACAGTGTTGGTTTATTAATGTTATTAATTTCAAATTCTTGATCATTTTCCGTCATTTAAAGTAACTTATAAAAGAAGGTAGTTAAGAAAAAAATACACTAATGGTACACTTGAGGGGGAAAGTTGGGCAAGGAGCAACAACTTATTATATATTGAGAAAAGTTTTGCTACTCATCATTCCACACACCCCGTACACCATATACCACATATATATTTTTTTAATTTTTAATTTTTTATGTTTTATTCATACTAAACGAACTAATAGGGGTGTAACTGGTTCGATCTGGTTCAGTTTTAGACAAAATTTAAAATTAAATCGGTATGCACCGATTACTCTCATAAACCGATACTTTTGATTTTATTGGTTTCAATCCGATTTGGTCCAATTTTTCAATTTTAATAGTATTAATATTAGGGCATAAAATGTAATTAATATACTAATATTCTAATATATACTAATTAGTTAAAGTGAAATGTAATTAATGTACTAATGTATTATGTATTTATTAAAAGTTAGGAATATGTTGAAAAGTAAATTTTTTGCGAGTTGCCACCTCTATCCTCTTTGTTACACGTGTCTCTTAGAGTTTGGATAATGGAATTGACATTCTCTATTTCTTAGCTCAACTTTAGGGATTGGAGTGATGTAATCGATACATAAAAATAAATATCACAATATATATAATTGTAATAGTTTTTTTTTGGATAAAATTAAATGTTCAATAAATATAATATGACCAACTTCATATGCATTTCTCTCACACAATAATTATTCAATAATTTCTGTGTGAATAATTTAAAAATATTGATATTTTTATAATTATTTCATTATTTATTCTACAATCAATTGATAATGTTAGTTCATTAATTGTAACACCCAGGTTCACCACCAAGTCGCTTTCTAAAATTTTTGTGAGGGACTTATACGTATGAGACCTCAGTTATTCTTCGAGTACTATTTTTCTATACTATATTTTTTCTAAGGATGTGTTTCAAAACTCAGAGAATAGTCTATTTATTAATTTCTTTTTGTTCATTACGAAACATGGGTCGGATATTTGTAATGGGCGAAAAGCCTGGTTTCTATTCACGCTCGGCTTCCTCAGGTCCATTTGTAAGTCATCATCAACCGAAAACTAAGGCTGTAGCTTCGTGTTCCTCTAGCCTTCAAAGGACTGTTGCTGTTGCCGCTTCAACACAGCCATCGTAAACGACTACCACCCAAGCCAAGCCTTCAAGTGCGCCACAACCTCCATCTCATAAAATTCAGTAGTGACATAAACTTTTTTTTTTTTTTTTTACATTGAGAACTTTTGCAGCTGCGTGCAGTTCAGCGACCAACGTTCAGAGGCTCCAACCTCCATGTCGCAACCTCACTTAAGCTTTTCAGCCTCGGTACAACAAAGAACTCCTCCACCGTGCTGGCCCTACACCATCAAGCCACCGTTAAAGCCCACTGTATGTCCCATGTTTTTTACCCAAAAAATAGAGTCAACCGTTGCACCTTCGCTGCCAACGATTGAAGCTTCCCAGCCACTTACCGCCGTGTGCCATAGCCCAGCCGTGAGACACTGCCCAGGTCGATCACCATTACACTGTCGTAAGCTTTTGTATCTTCCTGCCGTTTTCTCTCTTTCTCTCACTCTCCTTCTCTCTCACGGTACTCTCTCTCTCTCTCATCACTTTCCCTCAGCGTTGTGCCGCCGCGTATACCGCCTTCAACATCCGCACTGCCCCGTCGCGTCTCTCCTTTCCTATCTGTGGGTATGGCCCTCACTCTCTCTCTCCACCTTTCGGTTACATTAACACAGCACACACGTTTTGTTTGCTTGTGTCTCAGTGAAGACGTGTTCAAGTTGGGCTTATTATTTTCCTATAGTGGGCCAATTGTGATCTCACATGGGTTTTGTTTACGTAATGGGTTTTATATTTTAAGTGCGCTCATTTTTAATTCAAAATAGCCTAGAAACTTTCTTTTTATAGTAAATATTTAAGGGATTTAAATTATGTTGTTAAGCATTAATTTTGATAATTTAATTTTTGAATTAAACAGTAACGGTGTAATTTTATTTTGAATGCCTTAAATCTAATCTAGTCTATTTTTATTAAATGAAATTTTATTGTTTATTGTAATAGATATTTGGTATAATTTATTAACTATTAAATTTTTATAGTTAGATTTCAATAGTAAAATAGCTTAGGGTTCAAAGTATTAGTAAGATAGATTAAGTGGATATCAATTCACTTGAGGAGGGATGATATTTAGGGTTACGAAAATCTTAGAAGTTTTAGAAAAAATAGGTTATTTTGGTATTTTTAGGCTTAAATATCAAAATGTGTTTACTTGGAGATTTACGTAAGTTATGTGTCTAATTTTATTGGTGATGATTGATATTCGTACAACACTACTATGGAAAAATTCAAAAAAATTAAAAGTTCAAGTAAACGGGATTCCTATACTAAATTTTGCATAAAAAGAAATGAATTGTTTTGTTATGAAAAGAAATTTGAAACAACTTTAGTTATTTTTTTTTCTTTTTTGGCATTACTCATAAAATCTGTATAAAAGAGAAAAGTATATTTGTCATGACTAGTGTAGACATGAACAAATTTATGGAATTATGCTTTTGATAATGCAAAATAGCGAATATAAAATTTGAAAATTTGTGCATATTATGTGAAGATGCTTTGAATTGGTTTTGAATATGTGAAAATGATATGAAATTTTTCAGTACGTTGTTTTGATATGATGTGGCATCTGAAAACCCTTGGCATGACTTTTTGATTCTGTTTGATGATTTTTATTTTGTTTTGCTCTAATGTAGGGCCCTGTCACGGGTAATAATAGTAACTTTTGACTTTTTTCATGGGATATAATAGTGACCTCAGGCCCTATCATGGGATATAATAGTGACATTTGACCCCGTCACGAAATATAATAGTGGTATTTGTTCTGAATGTAGTTACTTTGGTATTATGGTGATTTGTGTTCTGTTTGGCTTTCCGCAATTTGCACAACCTTATCATGGGGGTAAACATGGTCTCTGTTATGATATAATGCTTTGATATGATATGATCTGATAAGATAGACGATGATGTTCAGCAGTGTTATGCTGAAGGACATTTTTGAATATGAATATTTTGAACTGTCGCTCTGATATTATGATAACATATTTTTGGATCTACATTTTTGAAACTAAAATTTTTTTGTTCTGCATTTGAACTCTGTGAAAGGCTCATGTTTACGTACTAGTATATATTCTCTGCTTGCTGAGTTAGTGATAATTCATCCCCTATCTCCACAATACTTTTTAAATGATTTGAATATTTCAGCTGATGATCAAGAATATAGAACATGGATGAGATGAGTTAAGTATAGTGGATTAATCATATAAAATTTCTACGAGTATTGAAGAATTTTATTCAATAAATTTATTGTTATTTGATGATGTGATATGTTGGAAGATTGACGTCTATATTAAAAATTTTTGGTGTTACTAGTTATTTTCTTTAAAGTAGTCGAGTTAAAACATTTATTAATTTCCTTTTGTTCGTTACGAAACATGCGTCAAATATTTGAAATGAGCCAAAAGCCCAAGCCCAAGAGATCTGGTATCAGGCCCCACAGACTTTTATTCACGCTTGGCTCCCTCAGGTCCATTTTCCATAGCATGCATGATGCACTTCTCATTCCTTCATTCTGTAGGGTTTTTATCAGCTTTTCTATATATATCTTCGTGACGCAGTATCGCTCATATCCTGTAAGTCATCATGAACCTAAAACTAAGGCTATCGCTCCGTGTTCCTGATTTTGGCCTTCAAAGGAATGCCGCTGTTGCCGCTTCAACACAGCCACCGTAAACGACTACCACCCAAGCCAAGCCTTCAAGTGCGCCACCACCTCCATCTCATAAAATTCAGCAGTGACATAAACTTTTGTTTTTTTACGTTGAGAACTTTTGCCGCAGCGTGCAATTCGGCGACCAACTTTCAGAGGCTCTAGCCACCACGCCGCAAACCCACTTTAGCTGCTCAACCTCGGTACAACAAAGAACTCCTCCATCGTGCTGCCCCTACACCATCAAGCCACTGTTAAAACCCACTGCATGTCCCTTATTTTTTACCCCAAAAACAAAGTTAACTGATCCACCTCCACTGCCAACGACTGAAGCCTCCCAGCCACTTGCCGCTGTGCACCATAGCCCAGCCATGAGACACTGCCCAGGTCGATCACCATTACACTGCCGTAAGCTTTTATATCTTCCTCCCATGTTCTCTCTTTCTCTCACTCTCCGTCTCTCTCACGGTGCTCTCTCTCTCTTTCTCTCTCATCACTTTCTCTCAGCGTCGTGCCGCCACGTATACTGCGTTTGACATCCGCCCACTGCTACTTCGTCGCGTCCCTCCTTCCCTCTCGGTGGGTATGGCCCTCACTCTCTCTCTCTCTCACTCTCTCTCTCTCTCTCTCTCTCTCTCCCTCTACCTTTCGGCTACCATAACACAGCACACACGTTTTGTTTTCTTCAGTGTCTCGGTGAAGACGTGTTCAAGTTGGCTTTTTTTTTCCTCTAGATGGCCAATTGTGATCTCACACGGATGGATTTTGTTTAGATTTATATTTTAAGTGCGCTCAGTTTTGATTCAAAACTAGCCTATAACCTGCGCAATGCGCGGATCGCTATTTATACTGAATTTTATAACTTTAAATAGTTACTATAAGCTAATAAATCTATATCAAATATATATAAAATGGAGCATGCATATATAAAAGAGTTCATTTTATCAATAAATATTTCATGGTCAGTTTACAATATTAAAAATGTAATATATATATATGGTTGTTCAATTTAGAGCAATGTAAAATAGTTACAATTAATATGAGACACGATTGTTCAATTAATATTTTTTTTGGATTTTTCTCCTCTTGGATGATGAAGCTTGAGATTTTTGATCATTTTCCTTTGTATTTGAGTTGATGTCGGGATCAATGTCTATAATAGTTTCCTGAAATAAGATTAATATCGTTAAAAAAGCTTATCTATAAAACATTTTACTCATTAAATTTCTATTAAAGAATAGTATAACAGTGTACTGATCAACATCTAGAACGAATTGATTGAACAATGAGAAGTAAAACCATTATAAATATAAAATCTGATAGAAAATATGGGTAAATATCAAATTGTGTAATTTATTGTTACCTTTTTAATTGACTTCGATTCTATAGATTCGGGATCAAATATTCGCTGAATCGTGTAGTATTTCCGTCCATATTTTAAATTGTACGCATCAAGTCGTAGTAGAAAGATGTATTCTTTGCCAACAATTTGTTGTAGATCATTTGAGAAACCATCATCATTCTGGTCCTACACAAAAACAAATATATATGTTATAATAATGGTATATGCAATATTTAATGTAGTTATTATATTTTCTATACCAATATTCAGTTTACAAATATTATATTTACTATTTTCTTACATGTTTTTCTGTATGTTCTTTTGCAGTTTTATGTAAGATTTTCTTAGCCTCTTTGTCAAATAGGACTGACGACGCTGACCCTGAACCATCAATCAGCTCCATATTTATCCGATACCTAAATACCGAAACGCTTATTAACTAAACTGTACATTAAATTAAAATATAGATGTTCACGTGTGTGTTCATGCAAATGAAAATATACATTGAATTTGTTTTGTAAAATTACCTTGGTACAATAAGTTTTGGTTCTGCCTTACATCGTTCACACCAAGAAGTTCCTTCAATGAATTTAACTTTTGTTTTGCATATAAGGCATGAACTATAGTACCATCCAAATTTGCTGTCTATCTTGACAATTTTGCATAAGCACGTCACTAATATTTCCTACAATATTAAATTATTATTAGTTATTATAGAAAGTGTGTAATCTTAAAAGATGGTATATTATATTAAATTCAAAACACAAAATCAATACCTTTGTCTCTGCAGTCCATTCGAGTTCTTTAATTTCAGCAATTGTTTTCCTATTGTAGAATGGAAGTTCTGTATTAGATGTCACCGGTTGCTTTGATTTTATGGTTTTGGCTTTCCTTTGGAAAACATCCTACAACCTAATTCAATAAAAATAAGTTAATAGATATATATAATATGATAGTTAAATATTTATAGAATAAAAAGTAATAAATGTTATTATTACTTTTCCTGAATTCTTGGTACGTCAGGAATTTCAAGGTTCATGTACAACTTGTCGCATTTGTTGATGATAGGTTAAACTCGCCTGAGGAGGAACACATTATTTCAAGTACAGATGAAACAATAATATTAATTCTTTATGCAGATTTTTCATTTCAATAATGTAAATGTTACCTCTAAATGCCTTGACTATTGTCGAGGTAACTACCACCACAGATGGTCTTGGATTATCCTTATAAAAATCATCGTTGATTTGCATTGCAGCAGACCCCCATAAAGTTGCTTGTATATATTTATTCCTAAAATTTAATATGCATGAATCAGTCATTTTTATAAGTAATATTATTAAACAAAAAATTAATTTATCTATGATTTAACATTTAATAGATTGTACTTACTCTTCCAATAGTAACTGAATTGTCCGTAGCATGACAGGATGGCCCTTTGCATTTCTTTCCTCTATGGCTCCAACAGATTCTAATCTCCCAATTACATCTGTTAATGAGATGATATTATTTTGTTATGTGAAAAATAGTATTTAGACCTAAATTTAATATATGAGACGATAAAAATTTATTACATAGAAAATAGAATACTTACCAGTGAAGTATGTTGGGTCATAACAACATTTCGCTATAGTTTCATAATTTGTAATGATAAAAATTTATTGCATAGAAAATAGAATACTTACCAGTCAAGTATGTTGGGTCATAGCAATGTTTCTCTATAGTTTCATAATTTGCAAAATCAAACTGGAACTTAGGTATTGATTGACTTATCTGATTAAGCTCAGCAACCAAAGTCGTCGATATGAAGAGAATCTTATAATTCGCAGCAACCGGACGATACTTCTCTTTACATTCTTCAACAACAAAATTCTTTATTGCATATGTAAACCCTTCATTCAACAATGGTCGAAATCGCTGAACCAAATTTTTCCTTATACTTGCATGAATTAGATTCCTCTTTAAAATATAAATGAGAAGATATATTAGCTTAAATTTAGTAGTGTCTAAATAAATGTAAAATTTAAGTATGATAAAATATTTAAGAACAACTTACATTGATATCTATTAGTATCAAGTCAAGGCTAAAAAGCTCATGTTGATTTCCTATATTTGTTGCATCCCACATACGCAATATTCTAACTTCAATATTCCATGATTCATTTTCAGGTGACAATTTATTCAAAGGTGTGTAATCCATATTCATCTCAGTCATTCGTACCTATAGAAATTATAAATTATAACATGTTAGAATAGTGCAATTTTTTATATATTGCAAATATTAAATATATACAGGCAACATAAGAAACAAAAAGAACTGAAAAATAGATGAGAATTAAATACCTTTAGGCAGATTGTTGAAGATTTCATTATATATAATATTTTTTGTACAGAAACGACCATTGTAGGCTTTCTTTGCGATAAGAACTTTTAATCATTCTCTTCTCTTTACTCTAGATATTGCAACATATAGTTGACCATGACTGAAAACTGGTTTCTCAAGAAAAAGGCCGACATGTTCTAATGTTTGACCTTGACTTTTGTTGATTGTCATTGCAAAGTATACAGAAATTGGAAATTGTCTTCTCTTCAATATAAAAGGCAATTTAGAATCAGAAGGGGACAAAATGATGCGATGAATGAATACTTTTTCTCCAACGTGCATTCCAGTCATGATTTCTGCCTCAACAACCCATTTTGATAATTGAGTAACTATAAGTCGAGTGCCATTGCAAAGACCATTACTCTGATTTAAATTTCGAAGTAGCATTATTGGTACCCCTACTTTCAATCTCAATTTATGATTTGGAATACCAGGAAATTTCAAAGAATTCAAAAATTCTACTGGAAACATTGTTTGTTGTTCTGTAATATTGTCATCGGCTTTACATATCGAATCGGAACTATAAAATACTTGCTCATCCAAATCAATGAGTTGATCCATTATGTAGTCATTAATATCCTGCACAATATCATTTGTAGGTGCTAGAATTCCTCTTTCTTCCAAGTATTTTGAACTATCACATTTATCTCTCAAATCTGAATAGATGGCATTTACGATATCAGCAATATGATGATTATTAGGCTGAACAATTAAATCAGGTGGTATCTCAAACATTCCTTCACTTTCAACACAACTCATGTCACCATCATCCATTCTTAAAATCCAATTTGCAAAATCTCTTGTAGCAATATCCCCCATATTTTGGTCGAGTCTCATATTTTGAGTCATTGTAAAAACTACACAATTCTTCCACAATGAAGATCTATTAATAGTTGCCTCAACTATTTGCTCTCTTTGACCATTGGATATAACTGGCAATATTTGACGAAAATCACCTCCAAGAACAACTGTCTTCCCCCCAAATAGTTTTTCTACACTATTTACATCAGTAAATCATAAAATATCTCTCAACGAATGATCTACAGCTTCAAAACAATTCCGGTGAGCTATAGGAGCTTCATCCCAAATTATGAGACTGGTTTTTACCATTAATTCTCCAAGTTAAGAGCCTTGTTTAAATGAGCAAGTTGAATTATTAGACACATTAAATGGTATTTGAAATCTTGAATGAACAGTTCGACCACCAGGCAATAATAGAGCCGCAATTCCAGATGAAGCAACTGTAAGTACTATTTTCCCTTCTAAACGTAATCGAAATATCAATGTCTTCCAAAGATAAGTTTTTCCTGTACCACCATGTCTGTATACAAAAAAGAAACCACCATTTCCATCATTCACAGATTTAATGACAGAGTCATATATTCTCCTCTGTTCAACATTGAGATTAACAAATAACTTGTTATGCTCCTCCTTTAACCAAACCCTATTATAGTTCAACTCATCTTGTAGCAATCTGTTATTGCTCTGCCCAAATAGTAATACTTCTGGATATGACATATTTTCAAACTCTCTTAACGATCTTCCACTTCTTACCAACAACTGCTCAATTTCACAAAGTGCATAGTTTTTTATCTGTATCTCGGTAAGATGTAAATTTTCACAATTACAGACTCTTCTTTGGTGGTGAAGAATGTCTTCAGATAACAACTCCTAATTAGCAATCCATAATTTATAAGAATCTGCAACCTCACGAAAAATTAATGATGTGACAAATAATTCACGTAGTTGCTTCCCAGATGCCCATTGTGAAGCATGATTTAGAGCTTCATGCCACTCCTTATCATCATCAAGTAAACCGAGGGCATAACATGCTGATCTGTAAGATGGGTACAATATGTTAGCTACTGTTCTTATTTCTTCAAAAGATCGAGGTCCTTTGACTATATTAAGAAGCATACATAAATAAAATCGTTCACCACTCCCAGGATGTGAGTAATATATTCGGCCTACACATCGTCCTTGCTTTCTCAAATTCCATTCCGTATCTCTATTATTCCAAACCCATTTAGATAGGAAATCCGAATATGTTAAATTTCTTACTTCCTCATACATAGCATTTGCTTTCATCCATTCAGTAAACTTTCTTTGTAAAATATTTGGTCGATTGAGTACATTTTCTAAGTCATCTGAATCTTCAAATCTGATTGACTGCTCATTTTCAAGATGGAAAGTTAGCCTCTCCACTGCAGGTTCACGATAATGAATGTCAAATCGAAATATTCTCCAACATGCTTCCGTTGCAGATAGATATCTGCAATCTAAATACGATTTAATCTCATCAATATTAGTAACGTATTGTGATCCTGTAGAACCATCTATATAAAGATTTTCTTTCAAAATGAAAGTCGCACGGTCCGATCCTTTATTGATGTACTTGAACAAATACTTGATAGATCTTGAACAATTGTAACATTCAACATTTATATGTGCTTGATATTTCACCAACAGGTCCACATTGTAAGGAACAATGAATCTGTTGTCCAACTTAAGACCATTCTTTTCAATATACATATCTGGATCATCTCTTCTCCTATATAGTGCAAATCCATATTCACCAATTGACGTCTGCCTACAAAATTTCTTTGGAAAACTTTTACTACACTTATTATTGATCATACAACTTGCTTTTGGATTTATAAATCCACATGGACCATGAACCATATACTGTTTCACTGCATTATAAGCAATTTTATCTTTGTTAACATTTGGGATCTCTGCGGATATTATTTTATCTATTTCTGTTGGAGTTGGATGCTTGTTGTCATAATGTAAAAAGAGCAGTATATGTGCATGAGGTAGTCCTCTCTTTTGGTACTCAATAGTGTAGATAATTGGAAAGACACAATATAAATTTAATTAAATAAGCACATATTTCTTTAGTTTATGATAGTAATGAATATAACAGATGATAAAAGAAGTATTACCAGAAAGCACCCTCCTGAAGTGTTGGCCATGTTTTAAGTCACGAAGAAGTTGATCAAGTTTAATTTTAAAAACCCTTGTGACTATATCTAGTCGATCCTCTGCTTTTTGTCCTGGGTTCCTAGATAGGAAAATTTCAATTTCCGTCCATTTTGCATTACATGTGAATGTTATAAATAAATCGGAATAACCTACCCGCCTACAAATGGCCATTGCATCTTGATAATTCTCAACCATATATCTTAGGCTTTTTGTGAAACTTGAAGGTAATACAATTCTCTTTCCAGTAGATGCAGGGGTTGTATATCCTCTTAGAACTGCATCTCTCAATCCACTATATAACTTAACCCTTAATTTACGTTGGTTTCTTCTCACCCACATTAGTCGGGTCTCTTCAATACATGTGTATGCAT
Organism: Pterocarya stenoptera; assembly: GCA_003123785.1. Taxonomy (NCBI): domain Eukaryota; kingdom Viridiplantae; phylum Streptophyta; class Magnoliopsida; order Fagales; family Juglandaceae; genus Pterocarya; species Pterocarya stenoptera. The sequence continues at coordinate 11,492 of QEOT01123492.1, forward strand.
CAACAATAAATTATTGGAATAAACGATTGCCATATATTAATGTGTGTCCTTCTCGTTCACGTTCTTGTAATCTGTATGCATAATATTCCCTCATAGTAATGAATTTTTTATTTCTTAATATACTTCTATGATCAGTCCTACGTAAAATATCAAGTCTAAATCCATCTTCCCCGTATGGAAAAAGAAAAGGATACTGTAGTGCCATATATGATGGATGCAATTCATTAATCCTTTTTAACCCACCTTCTTTATATTCGACAACAATATCCCGATGAGCATCCTCAATACCAATATCACCAACAATAATTGCAGCAATTTTAGAACAGCTAGGCAAATTATGTTCTCTTCCATCTGTTATTCTTGAACTAATAAGACGTAGTCTCATCTGATGAATACCATCCTCTGAGAAACGATCCTTTACCATACGAAAAATTTTCACCAATTCATTCGTTTCATTAAGCATCTGGACCAATCCAGTAAGAATCGATGACTCAATATTTTTATTGGAGTTGTTGTGATTCAATACACTCATTCGATTTTGTACCTCATTCTCAGTGTCATAGAAGTATAACTGTGCAAATCGAGGATTAGAACCATCTATTGGATGTAGGGTTCCAATTTTATGATGATTCTGACCATTAATTCGAAAGATGTATGGACCGCTTCCATCATTAGTATTCTTATCTATATTTTTACCCATTGAAGTCATAGCAAGAATGGCATTATAACTTCATATTTGTGTCTTAAATCTTTTACAATGTTGCCCACCCTTATGACTTAACAATTCTTCTAAGAAAGAAGGTGGCTTTTGAAGTAAAGGTAACACAACTTGACCCTCCATACAATAAAGAGAAAATCTCGGTTGAGTTGGCATCCTTGATTTTTGAGTTCTCTCTTCGTACCATAATATTGCATGACAATAATCACATTCATAAGATGGAGAACCAAAATTCCAAGGCTTTGTGTATTTTCCTAGAATGCAGAAAAGAAAACCAAAAAGCATCATTACTGTTAATCCTATTATAGAAAATGTATTATTATACATCAATTATGTAATTGAGTCATTTACTTGGTGGTTCGTTGGCCGTACTATCTTTGCTTCGTTCACCATCATCACACAGAATTGCTCCACTTCCTATATCATCCAATATCATTCCTCTTCTATGTCACACAATTATGCCATCATTTGTACTGTCACTACTTTGTTCATCATCATGATGCATTCTTGCTCTACTTCTTTTATTATTAATAATCATTTGTCTTCTAGTACGTACTAGTCTAGCATTTTCCATTTTTAATTTTTTTGAAGAATATAAATGATCACAAATGAGAAAATGAACATAAATGTATCAGATAAAGATGAATAGTTTAACTTAACATAAGCAAATTAATTAAATCACGAATAAATACATGACAATGGTTACCATGAAACAAATTATCCCAAATAAATAACAAAATAACTAAAGATCAAAAGTGAACATAAATGCATCAGATAAAGATCAATCGTTTAAATTAATATAAGCAAATTAATTAAGTCACGTATAAATGCATCAGAACCATCACCATGAAACAAATTATTCGAGATAAAGAATAAATTAAGTAAAGATCATCAGTATAATTTAATATAAGCAAAATAATCAAATCACAAATAAACTAAATAGAAAAAACGGAGCTCATCTTCTAACAATAAATAAAATTATTGACCATTATTATTAATCACATTTTAACATATGTAATAGATAAAAAAATAATTACTAATTATGTATAATTACTTCATTATCATTTAATATATTACTTCATTAGTCATGTCTCTTTCACTTGCAGCAGCCCATTTTCTTTATCCCCCTTCCGGCCCACTTAAGCCCATACCTTCATTGGCTAGGGTTTTCTTCGATCCAAACTCTCACCAATCGCTTCGACTTCGCCCCACTCTCTCTCATGCCGCACACTTCTGTCTCAGACCCTTCTCTCTTTTCTTCCCTCCCTTCTTTCCCTCATGCCCCTTCCTTCTATTCCTCGGGTCGACACCACCTCACAGCCCCTCTCTCTCTTCTCACCTCTCCCTTCTCTACTTCACGTGGTAGGAAACCTATTTTCTCTCTTTTCTTCCCTCCATTCTTTTCCTCACGCTCCTTCCTTCTCTTCCTCGCGCCGATACCAACTCACGGCCTCTCTCTCTCTTCTCACACCTCCCTTCTCTGCCTCGCGTAGCACAAAACATCACAACCACCATAGATCGACGGAAGACAGTGCCTACAGAAACACTCCCTCCTCCGAAACCTAAGGTGGGAAAACCATAAACCCTAAGATCAAGCTCCTCGGGAAGACGATACCCCGGTGGCTGGGACTCCGACCAACGACTTCATAAACTATTCTGAAGCTTGAGGTGGGGAAAATTTGTGGGTTGGTCTTAGCTGGGGCTTACTTTGGGGGATTTGTTGACTTCGAATGCTAGGCTTAGTTTCAATTCATTGCTAATTGCTTCATTCCATTTAGGTTTTTTATTGAATTTATATATTTTGGATTTAGGTGTTTTACACATTTCAAAAACTGATTTAGGGTTTATAGTTTTTAATTTTGGAGTGTATAATAAATCCAATTTTGGGTTTATTGTGTTTTAATAATTGTTATTTGGGTTTATAATTTTGTTGTGTTTTAATAAATCAGATTTAGGATTTAGGGTTCTTTACAGATTTGCAAATCTGATTTAGGGTTTATATTTTATAGTTTTGGAGCGTTTGATAAATCTGATTGTGTTTTATAATGTTTATTGTGTCTAATTTAATTGCAATTGAATTAAATTGGTAGTTACCAAGCTAGAAAAAATTTATAGTTCCATTCCTCTGTTTGTGTTACTTGATAAACAAATTGAGTATAAGGGAGCGGTAAATGATCCTACATTGTCTTGGAGGGAGAAGTTGCAGTTTGTAGTTGTTTAATAGGAATTAGGTTAAAAGCTAACCTAAGGTTAATCTTTTTATTTCTGTTTATTAATGATTTTTTTTTTACGGAGGAGGCAAACAGACATTGAAAACTAAAAATGTAATCTTAGTTGCAGAGAGTCGAAAATTTTGAGTGTGAGTATGAGGGTAGTTTTTGGGAGGCAAATATAATTTGTCTTTAACTGTACTTCTATATTTTCTTGGAAGTTTTTGAAGGTAAGTTTTGATATAAAATAGAGAAGGTTAATGCATGGTAGTATGCATTTCAGAACTAATACATTTTATGTCTTCATTCCTATAGACAGAGGTGGATTCATTGCTTTTGTGCCTGCTATTTAGACTTTATTTTTTTCTGTTTTAAAATTTAGCAGTGGGTGTCCTAAATTTGGCAATAGTGATCCCACAGGTATGGTTGCCCTTATTCCCCTTTGTACCATGTGCATATCTGCCACTACCAAACTAATTGGAATCAACATATGTTCTTGATAGAGTCTATTTTATGTAGTTATTTTAGTAATCTACATGTATCTTCATCACTTTGGGCTGTAGCAGCAGCATGATTTAATTGCAATTCAATTAAATTGGTAATTACCAAGGTAGCAAAAATATATAGTTCCATTCCTCTGTTTGGGTTACTTGATTCACAAATTGAGTATAAGGGATCAGCAAATGATCCTACATTGTGCCTGCTATTTATACTTTTTTTTTCTGTTTTAAAATTAGTAATTGTTCTATAGACATGGTGTTATAGACCTGATTTGGAAACTGATGAATTTTTTGGTTGATTAAATTGTGCATTTGGATAGATTCATAATGTCATATAATAAATTTGTAAACTCTCAGTAGCTTTGTTTTTATGTTTTGATGGGGTTCCTACACAACAAAATCCAGATAGCTTATATGCAATATTATGTAATTACCTAATATTTCCTTGTCTTGTAATTTTTGTTTTCCAGATATCAAATATATTTCTTGTGAGAATGCATTAGATCCTTAGTAGCGCCTTGATGGTCGGTTTGGTAGATAGTTGTGAATATAACTCATAAATCTAGCAGTTGTTTTGGTTTCTTGGATGTTTATATTCATTGTTAGAATCATTTTTTGAAATATAAGTTTTATTCTTTTCTGTTTTCGAATTATAGGTATATATGTTGAAGGTCGAAGGAATTACGTTTTGGTTTTTGCCTGACCCTATCACAGCAGCCGTGAAGTTATATTAAATTTGTAAAGTCTCAGTAGCTTTTTTTTTTATGTTTTGATGGGGTTCCTATACAACAAAATCCAGATAGCTTATATGCAATATTATGTAATTACCTAATATTGCCTCGTCTTGTAATTTTTGTTTTCCAAATATCAAATATATTTCTTGTGAGAATGCATTAGATCCTTAGTAGCGCCTTGATGGTTGGTTTGGTAGATAGTTGTGAATATAACTCATAAATGTAACAGTTGTTTTGGTTTCTTGGATGTTTATATTCATTGTTAGATTCATTTTCTGAAATATAAGTTTTATTCTTTCCTGTTTTTGAATTATAGGTATATATGTTGAAGGTCGAAGGAATTGCATTTTGGTTTTTGCCTGACCCTGTCACAGCGGCCGTGAAGTAATTTAAGTATCTTTTGTTTGAATTTGGTTTGTGCCTGCTATTTATGATTTTTTTCCTGTTTTAAAATTAGTAATTGTTCTATAGACATGGTGTTATAGACCTGATGTGGAAACTGATGAAGAACAAATGAAGACAAACATTATCTTAGATAAGTACACTGGTTTGTTTGTTTATGTTTCAACAATGTTTATTTTATTTTAGATTGATGGTTTCACTATTTTTCAACCACCAAATGCAGATATATTCCAGAATTTATTATATCAGACACTTTATTTCTTAGGACTATGAACAAACACAGAAAAGAGATAGATATACTATATATACCATAAACACAGAAAATACAATCGAGCTAACCTGTTTTATTTTCTTTTCAACTTTAGGAACTCCACACCATATAAGCAATTGAATGCAGAAAGTACAGTGCAGAAAGTACAATGCAGAAAGTACAAAGTACAGTGGCCTCTGTTTATTTGAGAGAGAAAGCAAGGAAGAAAGTGCAAGAGAGGAAAACAATTTTTAACAGAGTGGAGGAAAGAAGCCTTTTGCGGTTTCTTTTACAAAAGTAGAAAACTGGTTCATGGCCATTGGTATCACCTGGCAGTTTTACATTTCTCTTGGAAATTGTGGCGGTTGGAAATTGTGGCAGTTGTATATTATAGGTTTATGTTTTTATTTTTTATTTCTTGACATCTATTATTGGTTAATGTTAATGAGTTAATTGAGGTTGAAATATTAATATATATATTATTAATGAATTGTATCATACACACGTATGATGTTATTATAGGCCCCATTAATTAACTTATTGACTAAATTATCCATTTAATCCATCCAGCCAATGAGATTTGGATGGCTTAAATCATTGCACGGTTTGAAAGGCAGCCAATGAGATTTGAACCGTTTGGAACTTTGCAAACCGACTGCAAATTTACACATAAGCCAAATATTGCGGAAGCTATGCAATCCGGTTGGAAGTTGACACACTCTAGCCAAGTTGTGTGGAAGTAATAACATGTCAGCCATTAAAACTTGGCTATTATATTATTAAATAGATAGTCTAGAAATTTTATTTTTACAGTAAATATGTAAGGGATTTAAATTATGTTGGTAAGCATTAATTTTTATAATTTAATTTTTGAAGTAAATAGTAACCGTGTAATTTTATTTTGAACGATTTCAATCTAATCTAGTCTATTTTTGTTAAATAAAATTTTATTGTTTACTGTAATAGATTTCTGGTATAATTATATAATTAGTATTAAATTTTTATAGTTAGATTTCAATAGTAAAATAACTTAGGGCTCCAAGTATTAGTCAAGAGATTAAGTGGATATCAATTCACTTAGGGAGGGATGATATTTAGGGTTGTGAAAATCTTAGAAGTTTTAGGAAAAATAGGTTATTTTGGTATTTTTAGGCTTAAATATCAAAATATGTGTTTAGTTGGAGTTTTACATAAGTTACGCGTCTAATTTTATTAGTGACGATTGATATTCATTCAGCACTGTTGTGGAATAATTCAGAAAAATTAAAAGTTTAGGTAAGCGGGGTTTCGATGCAAGATTTTGCATAATAAGAAATGAACTATGGTTGATTTTGAAAAAATATGCATGTTTTGTTATGAAAAAAAATTTAAAACAATCTCAGTTATTTGTTTTGCATTACTCATGAAATCTATATAAAAGAGAAAAATATGTTTGTCATGACTGGTGTATATATGAGCAAATTTATGGTATTGTGCTTCTGACAATCTAAAAAGAACGAATATGAAATCTAAAAATTTGAGCATGTTATGTGAAGGTGTTATAAATCGGTTTTGAATATGTGAAAATGATATGAAATTGGTCAGTACTCTATTTAATATAATGTGGCATCTAAAAACTTTTTGGCATGACTTTCTGATTTTGTATCTGATTATGTTTCTGGGCATAATCCGATGATTTTGTTTTTTTTTTTGCTCTGATATATGGCTCTGTCATGGATGATAATAGTGACCTACGACCTGTCATGGGACATAATAGTGATCTCAGGCCCTATCACAAGATATAATAGTGACCTCTGGCTGTGTCATGATATATAATTGTGATATCTAGGCATGTCATGAGATATAATAGTGATCTCTGAACCTGCCATAAGATATAATAGTGGTATCTGTTCTGAGTGTAATTACTTTGATATTATGGTGATTTATTTTCTGCTTGGCTTTCTATAATTTGCACAACCCTACCACGGAGGTTAAACATTGTCTCTATTTTGATATGATGCCCTGATATGATATGATATGAGAAGATAAAATGGTAATGTTCAGTTGTGTTATCCCAAAGGACATTTTTGAATATGAATATTTTGAACTGTCGTTCTGATATTATGATTACATGTTTTTGGATCTACATTTTTGTAACTAAAAATGTGTTGTTCTGCATCCTGAAGAACTCTGTGAAAATGCTCATATTTATACACTAGTATATGTTATCTGCTTATTGAGTTGTTGATAATTCACTCCTTATCTCCACAATATTTTTCAAATGATTTGAGCATTTCATCTGAGGATCAAGATTATGGAGCATGGATGAGATGAGTTAAGTATAGTAGATAAAGCATAGAAGGTTTCTATGAGTATTGAAGAATTTTATTCAGTAAATTTATTGTGCTTTGATGATGTGATATGTTGGGAGGTTGATGTCTATATTAAGAATTTGTGTTGTTACTAGTTATTATTATTATTATTATTATTATTATTATTATTATTATTATTATTATTATTATTATTATTATTATTATTATTTCGAAATAGTGGACAGTTATCTGTCCAAAAGTGATGCCCTCCTAAATTTATTAATAAAACTCTTACTTATAATGGAGGAAAACCATGGAAACAAACAAAGCCCTTGAGAAATAATCTCCGAAAGCCCAAACCCAGAAAAAAAAAACCCTAAACAATCCTATGAATAAAATCAAGAACATGAAAAACCAAAAACAATAACAAAATTATCGACATCTTAAGTAGGGAAGACCAGATAAATCCAAACGGAGCAAACCTCGGCAGCATAGAATTATTTTTGTAGACCAAATCAACATCATTGGCACTATCCTTGGCCAACCAATCCGCCACCTTATTCCCTTCGTGTAATACATTATGAAAACGACAATTAATAGCTTGAGTCAAACTAACAATCTCTTCCCAATAATCCTCCAGGTATCAAATCCCACACCACCCTCAATTCTACTAAGAAATAATCACCAACGGGTCAACCTCCAGTACTAGTTATTTTTTTAAAGTAGTCGAGTTAAAACAGTGAGATCGATGTGTAGTTGAGAGATTGAAGTTTATATATGTACTATAACATATGATTTTAAGTGAAAGGCAGAAACTCTCCGACCCCATCTAGGACTGGGGCGTTACATTAATATTATTAATTTAAAGTTCTTGATCATTTTCCGTCATTTAAAGTTAAAAAATGTACTTTGTATATATAATTATCCGTGATTTTGTTTTTTAAAAAGATTTAAAATATGATTTTGAATTTCACAATTATTAGACAAAAAGAACTCATGATTTGCATCCAGCATTTCTTTTCACTCACATTTTTCGTGTCTCCTAATTAAGGATATAACCAGTCCGGTTCGGTTTTATTTTGGATATATTTTAGAACTGAACCGGTATATACCGGTTTTGAGATTTGAAGAATCGATATCACACCGGTTATATCCCTAAACCGGTACTTCCGGTCCGATTTTTTCCATATATAATATAGTATATATATTATAGTATATAATAATATAATGATAATATATAGTAATATATTATAATATCTATTATAATTATATTATAGACTATAGTGATATATTATAGTATATTATAATATACAGTGATATAGTATTAGTATAATTACTAATACAATAGACTATAGTAATAATATATAGTTATTTATATAGAATTTTAAAATTTAATATTATATTAACTAATAATTTATCATATAGGACAAAATTATTTTATATATATAAATTATATATAATATAAATAATCATATAAATAATATATTATACAATATAACAAATTAATATTTATATATATGAACCGGTCCAGTCCAGTGTTAGAAAAATGAAAACTAGAACTGGATCAATTTCGACAAGTTTTGAGAAAATTGAAATTAGTACTGGACTGGACCAAACCCAGTATTGGACCAAACCCACTGGGTTGGTCCGGTTTACCAGTTCACCAGTTTTGTTTTTCACCCTTACTCCTCATTTTACCCCCGTGTGTGGTATCCTCCATATATAGCACCACAGGCTGGAAAACTAAGCTCGAATGCAAATCAAACTAGTGCACAACATACATAGGCATTGCATGTGTCACACGGCTGCAATAAAGATAGGAAGGACCAAAGTCATAGTAGGTTTGGGTTGAGTAATAAGAGTCTAGTAGTTGGGCTTAGCTAATAGCCCAAAGCCATCATCTCTTTTATTTGCATGAGTTTTGTTGAGTCGGGCCATAGCCCATTTATTGTTAGTTATAACTGTAATTGTGACGTGACTTTATGTTTACCATTGGAGTTGGCCTAAGAGTCGAATACAGAAGTCGTATATGTAGTAGAATGAGGGACTTGCAATGGTATCCAGAATCTGAATACAATTGTTTTCTATTTTGCTCTCAACCTCTCTTCTATTGGAGGTTAGGTCAATCTCGAATTCTACTATTTTCTCTATATTTTCTCTTATATTTTCTAGTTATTCAAACACTATCTATCAGGTGTGTTACAAACTTACAAGTGGTATCAGTGCCAGATTTTTCTTGGCATCGGCTTTATTAATCCATAGAAATGGAAAAAATTCTCTGATCCTTACTCAATATTAAGGAGCTAGTCGAACAGTCACAATAACGGTTGAATGTTATTTTGCAGACATTTAAAGATGTCAAGAATAATTTTGAAGAATTCAAGAACAACTTCAATAAACAGTCAACTATCTGGAACGCCAACTTTGTACGTTACGGGCAGAAGAACTTGGTGCGTTGCAGAAAGAAGAAGAACTTGCTAAAGAAGCTGATCCAAACGAGATCTCTCTTTCCCCTGTTCTCATAAATGCCTTCGAAAATCTGGTAATCTATTTTCACTTCAAAGGAGAAGCAACCATCTGCTTGGAAAATATCCCAAACAAATGGCAACAAATGGCCACAACTCTTATGGCATCAGCCATGGCCAAAGTGCACCACGTTTGCACTGAACCTTCATCCACCCACCTTCCATCCCACTGTTTGCAAAATCAAGTTATGGAACGGATCCCCCAAGTACCAGTCAGTGCCTCTAAACTTCAACCCTTCCCTGTCGTCCAAAGACTCCAAGCGTCAAGCAAACCTACACTAATCACAAAAAGTGGAACTCTAACAATTTTCATAATCTACCACTATCCCTCTTGTTCTTAAACTGTGGATTCCTCAAGGCCACCTACGAATCCTTCCAAAGCTAAACGCATCGTATAAAAAGAGCTAGCATAGCCTTCACGGACTAATCTATTCCCTTTACCTCCACGAAAGCATTTCTTCATTTGGGCATAAATTTTTGGATCCAAGGAAGAACTGGCTCGACCCATGCCATATTCGGAATGCGAAGGAGACCGTGATGAAGGAGGTGCTTAACGCTACCATCGTAAGGGCCATGAGCTTAGTTCTCATTTTCTGTCCTTCGAGGACTCGATGGCGCAACAGAAGGTCCATAACAGAGGAGCTGCTAAAGGCACTGTCACTGACACCTTGGTTTTTACAGTGGTCAAGCTGCAGTTGTTGCTGGTGGAGGTTCTCGATGCAAGCTGTGCCATTCAGTTCAAACAGGAGTGCTTCCAGCCGCATGAGGAGGAAGCCGAGGAGGAAGCCGAGGGGGACAGACCCAAAGTGAACAGACTGGACATTCTTTGTGCGTTTCGACGCTACCGAAGTGGCTGGGACTTTACAATTCTTCAATAGGGAATTTTAGTCGGATTTACAGAGGAGGATTTACTCTTGCATGACCTCCATGTATTGGTTGCTTTTGTAGAGCAACAATCGACATCCGAGAGTTTAAAGCAGGGCATTACCCAAGTCCTCTCTATCAATGATGGTTAGCATCAGCCATGGTTGAATGGTATGGAGCTGTTGGAAGATGCTCAACTGAATAAACATGTGTTATCCACTGGTTGTGAGGGGATTGATCTTTTACTTCAAGGTGGATTACGCATGGGACAGATAACTGAACTTGTTGGGGGCTTCATCGTTTGGTAAAACACAGCTAGAAGTCAATCTGAGATCTCAGATGCAGAAAGGAGATTGTCAAGTGCGGCTGCTTATAGTTGATTCGATATCATCACTGGTTATGCCAATCCTTGGAGGAGGTGGTTCTCAGGGACATGCATTAATGACTTCTGTTGGATTTCTGCTGAAGAAATTAGCACACGAGCATAATCTTGTCTTCATGCTCCACATGGAAGAGGCAATTCACCCTGCACCTCAGTTGTTTGAGATAATACCGATAAGAGATTTTCTCTCTTGGAGTGTCCTGATAACGGAACTGACATATACTGTAGGCACTATGTGGTGGCTTTTGATTTCTATAAACATTCCTCTACTGGGGGAAACTGATTGTGTAATTAGTGCTGCCATATTTTCTATCTTGGCCTCATGGGCTACACACCCTCCAACTAAGGAATTTAAGATCGTTGGATTGCTATTTGTTGCAACTACAAGAGTTAACGTGTCACCTTCTCTCGTCTTGGAGCTTTTGCAAAGGATTGCCTGTGTCATTAAAGACTACCTTGGAATTATTAATGAAGATTCATTGTGGAAAAATTTTGTGCTTTATACTGGAACAATTGTAACTGAGGATGGAAAGGAGAAGAAGGTCACAATTGAAGGGGTGGCTCTTGATGGTGGTGTGCTTGGACCGCTCATTTGTGGCTTGTTTAAAGATAAAATGATAAATGACTGAAAATAAAGGAGACACTGTTTACGTGGTTCGGTATTAAAGTGTACGTCCAGGGATCATTGGTGTAAAATCCACTATAAGTAGACTTTTATACAAGCCCTCACTTCTCACCAAGCTGATCTTTAAAATTACTTCCATGGAGTTATAAATGATGAATCCTCTTGGAGCTCTGTGGTACACTTTTTTCATCCGTTGATTCTCCTCTCCAAGAAGTAGATCTGAACTTCTCTTTCTGTGTTGTCGCTTTCTCTTATAGTATATATATTTCCTTTCTTTATATATCCTATCTCCATCTTTATGTCTAGTTCTAACTTTATGCTAATCAAGTTCTTATCTTTGTCAGATCTTCTCTTGATCCTCTCTTTCATCCTAACATAGTGGGCTTTAATCAACACACACGTGTACTCGTTCTACCCTCAACAGATTCTACGTATAAGTAGCTAAATATGCGAAGATGTTTAACTACTAAATACACGTGACTCATCCTGGATTTAAGTTTCAGACCGATAGATTCCTAAATGGACTACTAAAAGCTCTATATGACCAAGAAGCTGGATATGAAAAACTAGAGTGGTATTAATGAAATCAAGAAACATCGATGAATTATAGTTGAATGTCCATGAGTATAAGATCATTTGCCCGTTACACAGCATATAATATCTGTGTATATAATATAATTAACAGAGCATTTGCCCGTTACAGTTTACAATTTCAGATATTTCTGCATCAACTATGTACTCTTATACACAGTCTACCATCTCCCCTCGTGACCAGCACGTCCTGAAATTTCCCACCCCCGGCCATGCCATTGCCATGTTCAAACTACATGTACCGTATGTATTCTTTTAGGACTTCTTCCCGCAACGGCTTTCTAGGAGAACTCACTGCCTCGTGACTTTCTTCAGATCACCAGATCAGACCACTCAATTGGGACCCCAACAGCTTAAGTACATGACTGTCCTCAAAGACTCTTCTGACTTCTTCATTTTCTGATCTCTTGCTTTGCTTGAAACCACTGCAGAAGTTGAAGAGGAGAGGTTCTTAGTCTGAGAAAACGACCGGAGATGGTTCTTCGTGTTTTGCTGAGCGGATCTTATAATATAATTCCACCTGCAGATACCCATCTGGTCTTTCATGGCCTCCACAACTCCTACGCTGGCTGCTACAATTGCTCTGCTTGTTGAACTCATCTTCTGCCTACTCTTAACAAGACTGTTCTTTGCTCTCGAAATTAGAGAAAAAGTAAATGCAAACTCTGTGTAGCAAAGAAGGATTTGTGCTTGATGTGGATAATCCTATGCAGGTAGGGGCCTCTTTTTATCTGGGGCGGTTGTGATGGAAAGGAGCTGAAGTTTTGGAGAAACCATCAAACTAAACCATTTGCTGGTGGTTTTGGCCCTTTTGGGGTCTGGGGAGCAAATGGTTTTTTCGATGTCACGACGATGCCATTTTTCTGTCACTTTCAGTTAAAATAATGCTGTCCACTTGAGTTCTCTCTCTCCGTATAAATTGTTCGCGGATTGCCACCTCCATTATTTTGTTACGCGTCTCTCTCTCTACGCATCAGTCTCCTTTTATTTGTTGGCTCTTGATGGAGAGTGAAAATAAATTCACAAATTAAATTACTTTCTTCGATTTCTTATATCTATTTTATAATTAAAATAATTTTAAATCTGATAAACCACATCAAGTTACATTAGTTTATAAGATTATTTTTATATAATTCTTTTATAATTAGAATATTTCTCAATAAAATATTTGTGCAAGTTTCTAATTTTTTGATAAATATATATATCTTTTAAAAAGTTAGATTCACACTAGAAAAACTAGGCTATGTTTTGAAGATGAACCCAACTCAACTTGATAATCACCCGATAATAAACTTCTATAATGCTAATAAAATTTTCCAAATCCAATATATATATACTTCCAATGGCTCCAAATCAAACATACATACCTCAAACTCATTTAACCACATATATCCACGTCTTAGGACCTCAAAACCAAAAATAAGATGAAATAGATCAACATCTCCACATGTCTCAATTAAGATAATAAAAAGAAATAGCATTTACATAAGTCTCCACAATCATCTAAAATACTTAAATGCATCTACTAAAAGAATACATCCACCAATAGCACTAGTACCCCGAGGTACTCAACTACTATCCTTAGTTAATCTCGTCCATGTACTCTACTATCCTCAATCAAACCATCAAAGCCATATGAAATATTGTGAAGATAAATGGGTGAGTTATAAACAACTCAGTAAGCAAGGAACATATACCAGTATGTAAACATGAGCATTTACAAAATCCAGAATACTAAACAAAATATTTACTTTCATAATGCAGAATCAGAATATTTGTTTTCAGAATTCGTAATCAACACATATTATCAAGAATATCAGAGCGAAACTTTCATAAACATTCTTATTCAAAAATAAAATTCGTTGGCAAATCATAAACTAAGACCTCATCTTCATATCATATTAGAGCATCACATTGGGACAGATACCATGTTTAACCCCCGTGGTAGGGTTATAAATCACCATCATATCCATAGCGAGGCTTTATACCATGTTTAACCCCGTGATAGAGTTATAAACCACATTATACCCATGGTGGGGTTGTATGCCATTATTATATCTATGGCAGGGCCGTATGCCACTATTATACCAATGGCGGGGCCTTATACCACTATTATACCCATGGCAAGGCCTTAACAGAAGCAAAAGAAAAGCAACATTGGAACCATTTTATAATCAGATACAGAATCAAAAATTCATGCCAAGGTTTTCAGATAACACATCGTATCAAAGTAGAGTACTAAATAGCTTTATATCATTTCACATATTCAACATAACAGAATCAAAGGATATTCATTTAATCAAAACAAAACTTTTTAGATCTTAAATTCGCTCTTTTTCACAGTTAAGAAAAAAAATACTAAAAATAAGCTCATGTCTATATCAATCATGACAGAAAATATGTCATTTTTATACAGATTTCATGAGTATGCAGAACATTTATCTGAGTTTGTTTTCAGGTTTTCTGTTTAAAAAAAACATGCATATTTTCAAATCAACCTCAGTCATTTTCTTTAATGCAAAGATTAGTATAACAATCCCGCTTACTTGACTTCCTTGTATTATCTACATCTTAAGTCCGTACTCTCAACGTATCATAGTAATCTAAATAAAAGTTTAATCACTCGTAAGCTAAACATGAATCCTTATATAAATACTTATTAATAAGATTTGCACAAGCTTACACCATCATAACACAAGCTTCTAGCTAGTTTAGTTTATAAATCACCCAAACAACCATATCTCTTCATTAACCAGCACATACCATTTCACAGTCACTCCCTAACATTTCATAAACAACCACACCTGCAAGTAATTCAGCTCCAAGAATCCACACAACTCGCCAAAGTGCGAATACAACCAACCCATCATGATTAAAAAAAAAAAAAAAAACAATAACAGTTATATAGTAACCTGGTCAACCCCACATCTCACCCTCA
Organism: Pterocarya stenoptera; assembly: GCA_003123785.1. Classification (NCBI taxonomy): domain Eukaryota; kingdom Viridiplantae; phylum Streptophyta; class Magnoliopsida; order Fagales; family Juglandaceae; genus Pterocarya; species Pterocarya stenoptera. The sequence continues at coordinate 26,522 of QEOT01123492.1, forward strand.
ACCACCACGCTCAACAACCCAACAAGGTTTTTTTAATCAAGCAAAACACATCGCTCAATAATCCACCACTCAACTTCGGACAGCCACTTAACTTCATATCTCGTATAACCTACCCCAACTTCTAACTCATCCAATCTTACGTCAAGAGACGTATCACAAATCAAGAGACCCTCCACAACAACGAGTCAACAAAAAATAACCCAATTCACCATCTCTAACAAGTCAAAGAGATAACATAACCTCCAAAATATACCCCATATATATAATGTGTAGTTAACATAAACATTTACACTACTAGTGCTTGAATACTTACTAAGTTCTTGTGTAATTGATACAGCTAAGACGATGGCGAAAAGGTACTGTTTAGGATAGATCTTAATACACCTGGTGGTGAGTTTGCTCTATGGTAGTCACTGGTCCGTTATGGTACTATCAAAAGTATGTGCGGCGCGAGTGAGGAAACTAGGGGTCAGTGAGGAAGCATCGCATGACAGAGAAAACTTAAAATTATAGAGGACAACAAACTACAACCAGAGTCTACCAATATTTGAGTTTGTTTAAGATGGAAAGGGATAAATATAGATGCGTTGGAAGCAACTAATTTACGCTCGGATAGGAGGGTGTCGCATGACTAATTAATTTGGCATGGGGAAAAATTAAATTAAAATTAAATCAATTAAAGATAAATGTAAAATAAAATACCAAAATTTTGGGTGGAATGATGAACATAGAGGAAGAGCGAGAAACGTGGTCTTACTGGCAAGAGAAGAATCCATTTGCGATGGCGCGATCCGCTACGATGGCACGACACAGTTTGGAGGAGTGATCTGTGCAGGAGTTCATGAGTGGACAATTGTCGTGGGTGTGTGTGCGTGAGTAAGAATAGCAAAATAGAGAGTGGGAGAAAACCTAGAAATTAAAAGGAAAATGGGAAAGGCTTACTTGTGTGAAAAAGGGTCAACTGACAATGGCCCTTGATGGTGGAGGTGCATGACTAGGCGGAGAAGTGGGGATGCTTTGTGAGTGCGGAAATTCATGAAGGTGGCGTACAACAATTATGAGAGAAGGGGAATGAAGAGTTGAGAGAAAATCTGAGGGGTAAGAAAACCGAAGGGAAAAGGAGGAAGGGACTTACCTCGGTGGAGTATGGCAATTGTGACTGAACGTGGATGAATTACGAAGAGATGGGTACTATGCAAGAGAGTGTACTATGCAAGAGAGTGGAGATAAGGATTTGAATGGGGTATCATGGGTGGACTCGGTGGGAGTTATCTTGCAGCAGACGTGAGGAAGATCGTGAGCAATTTTCAAGGAGAAGAAGATGAAGAACTGAAGGGGAAGGGCACTCATTGAAATGACGACAACTGGGGTTCAAGGCTGGGTTGTCATGGGCCTAGGCCTGAGCCCAAATATTACATCTTCCCCCCTCATAAAAATTTCGTTCTCGAAGTTTGCCACAAGCTATCAAGATGTCTGTCGAACAAATGTGGGTATTTGAATCGCATCGCATCTTCTAATTCCTAAGAGGCCTCCCTGATAACATGATTATCCAATACCCATTTAACCAAGGGGATGGTTTGAGTCCTTAGCACTTGTTCTTTCCGCTCTAGAATTTGTGTCGATTCTTCTGCATAAGTCAAATTTTCTTGAAGTGTAAGTGGTTCGTAGTCAATCACATGGGTGGGATCGAACATATACTTCCTCGACATAGATACGTGAAATATGTCATGTACCCTTGGGAGTGCTTGTGGTAGGGCCACCCTATAAGCCACTAGGCCAATCCAATCGTGAATCTCAAAGGGCCCTGACATATCTAGGACTCAACTTGCCCTTCTTTCCAGATCTCATGACCCTTTTCATCAGTAAAATCCTCAAGAATACCTTATCCCTGAGTTCAAACTCTAATTGGTGACGAAAATTATCTGCATAGCTCTTCTGTCGACTTTGAGCTGCTCTCATTCTAGCTTGAATGGTCTCTATCTTCTCTGTTATTTTCTGTATGATCTCTGGACCCAAAATTTGCTTTTCACCCACCTCGTCCCAATATAAGAGAGATCTACACCTAATACCATGTAGCGCTTCATACGGTGCCATCCCAATACTAGCTTCATAGCTGTTATTATAAGTGAACTCGACCAAAGGCAGGTGTCGTATTCATGTTCCCCTGAAATCAAGCACGCATGCCCTCAACATGTCTTTCAAAATTTGAATGGTCCCTTCTAATTGTCCATCTGTTTGTGGGTGAAAAGCAGTGCTGAGATTTTACCTAGGGTCCATTGCCTCCTGTAGACTTTGCCAAAATTTCGAAATGAAACGAGGATCCCTATTCGACACAATGGAGATTGGTACCCCAGGTAATCTTAGTATCTCCTGTACATAAAACTCAGCTTGTTTCTCCGGTTTATAAGAAATTTTGATAGGTACAAATTGAGCGGTCTTCGTCAAACGGTCAACTATCACCCATATTACATCCTACTCAATTAGTGTCCATGGTAGGCCTGTATCAAAATTCATAGAAATATGCTTTCACTTCCATTTTGGAATCTGGAGTGGTTGCAATAACCCTGCTGGTCTCTGATGTTCCACTATCACCTGTTGGCAAGTTAGGCATTGTTCTACAAATTTAACAATTTCCCTTTTACTACTCTTCCACCAAAAAGACTCCCTCAAGTTCCAATGCAATTTTTTACTACCTAGGTGAATTGTGTAAAGAGAGGTGCGCTTTTTCGAGAATGTTTTTTTTTATTTCTTCATTGTCTAACACACACAATCTACTTCCGAACTTAATATTCCATCTTTAGAAACGCTGAACTCGGATTTATTCCATTTTTCTACTTCTTCCACGAATCTCACTAACCCAGAATCTTCTTTTTGTGCATGCTTAATTCTGTCTATTACAGCTAGTTGAACAATCAAACTAGCTACCAATACCTGCTTGTCACCAGTAACTACCTCAATAGAAGCTCTTTCTAAGTCCATTAATAAGCAGTGTTAAGTGGTAAGAGTTGCAACTGTTGGTCCCATTGATTTCCTGCTTATTGCATCAGCTACTACATTAGCTTTGCCTAGATGCACTACAACAAAAAAGGCCTTTTGCGACTAATTTATTGCTACCAAAAGACTATTCACAACCAATTTTGTTGTAGTGATGGTAGTTAATGGTGTAGTTGTAATCCTTGATCAGCTCAAGTCATCTCTTTTGCCTCATATTCAATTCCTTTTGAGTAAAGAAATACTTCAAACTCTTGTGATTTGTGTAGATTTCGCACCTTTCATTGTATAAATAATGCCTCCAGATCTTAAGTACAAAGATAACAGTCACTAATTTGAGATCATGTGTGGGGAAAGTTTGCTCATATGCCTTCAACTATCATGAAATGTATGCTATAACTTTCTCGTGATGCATCAATACACATTCCAATATCAACCTTGATGCGTGGCTGTAGACTACAAATCCTCCTCTATCATGGGGAATTGTCAGAACTGGAGCTGTCACCAATCTCTTTCTCAGTTCATGGAAACTTTCTTCACACTTTGTATTCCACTCAAACTTATTATTCTTCCGGGTAAGGGCGGTAAGAGGAACCGCAGTTTTTGAAAAGGTGACAATAAACTGTCGGTAATATCCAGCCAAATCCAAGAAACTCCTAACTTCAAGTACATTGGTTGGTTGTGCCCAGCAAAACACCGCTTCAACTTTCCCAAGGTCTACTGAAATACAATCCTTTGACACTACATGTCCCAAAAATGAAATGGACTCAAGCCAAAATTCACACGTCTTCAAGTTAGCAAATAACTTCTTATCCCTAAGTGTCCTAAGTACCTATCTTAGATGCTCTTCATATTCAGTTTTGTTCTACGCAAAATCTTGTTGTAAGTCACTGAATCTCCTGCTAGTGTTGAGACTATCAAATTGTAATCCATCTTTTCAACTTCAACTAGGCAAACTTGACATAATCCATTGAGATAAACGAGTGGGTAGCCCTTGAGTCAAACAAAACAGTAGCTTTATTAAGAAAAAGGAGAATAATTCCTGTGATTCCATCCTATAATCCATAGAGATAAATAGATAAGTAGTCCTAAATTTTTAACAAAAAAGTAACTTAATTGGAGAATTGGAGAGATTATACATGTGATTACGTCATTCTTGTCCTCAGCTTCTTCAAGTTTCAAAGCAAACACTCGTGCCGACATAATTCTTTGCTGGTTGTTGCCTTAGTTGCTCGGCCTAAAGCTTTGAGCTGGGTTGGGCTTTTCGTTGTCCTCTGCAAGCAATGGACATTCTCTAATGAAGTGAGCAACCTTACTGCATCGGAAACATGACCCCACTTCCTTTCTGCACTCCCCAACGTGTACACAGTTACAGAATTTACAGGGTTAGTCGAATAATTTCCTTGCATCTGTCTCTAACTTGAGCTACTCCACAAGAGGATTCTTGTGGAGTAACTCTCTTCCTTGTTCTTGCAACTCAACACCCCTCTTAAGATTATGCTCAACTAACATCTCCTTATGCACTAACTCTAAAAACTTTTGAATTTGTAGGACCATCACCCGTTCATATATCTTGTGATTCTAACCTTTCTCAAACTTCTTGGCCTAATTCTTCTCCTCATCAGGAATCAGGTATAAGGCGAAGCGTGATAATTCTTCAAATCTTGTAGTATATTGGCACACAATCATGGTCCCCTACGCCAAGTTCATGAACTCTCGAGCTATAGCTTCCTTGTCCGCTTTAGGAAAGAAACGGTCAAAGAAATTCTAATTGAATTGAGGCCGCCTAACCACTCCTGTCCCCTCACTCCTCACCAAGCTCTTTAAAATTACTTCCATGGAGCTATAAATGATGAATCCTCTTGGAGCTCTTTGGTACCTTTTTTCCATCTGTTGATTCTCCTCTCCAAGAAATAGATCTGAACATCTGTGTTGTCGCTTTGTCTCTTAGTATATTTCCTTTCTTTATATCCTATCTCCATCTTTATGTCTCGTACTAACTTTATGCTAATTAAGTTCTTATCTTTGTCAGATCTTCTCCTCCTCTCTTTTATCCTAACATAGTGGGCTTTAATCAACACACACGTGCATGTACTCGTTCTACCATCAACAGATTCTACGTATAAGTAGCAAAATATTCGAAGTTGTTTAAGAAAAGTCCTCGTTCGCGTTACCTAGCCTGTTGGTGAGAATTGAATTGAATATTAAAATTGGTGATAGCTAAGTTAAAATATATTCACTCGCTTTATGCGAGTATTTTGGGTCTATCTTAACAAGTTTTTGATTAGCATCAAAGTGGGTTCATGACTAAAGTTAAGATTATTTTTATGAGTGATCCTGGATTTAAGTTTCTGACCCATAGAATCCTAAATGGACTACTAAAAGCTCTATACGACCAAGAAGCTGGATATGAATTAACGACAAGAACAACTACAGTGGTATTAATGAAATCAAGAAACATCGATGAATTATAGTTGAATGTCCATGAGTATAAGATCATTGGCCCGTTACAGAGCATATAATATCTGTGTATATAATATAATTAACAGAACATTTGCCCGTTACAGTTTACAATTTCAGATATTTCTGCATCAACTATGTACTCTTATACACAGTCTAACAACTCCCCTCGTGACCAGCACGGCCTGAAATTTCCCACCCCCGGCCATGCCATTGACATGTACAAAGTACATGTACCGTATGTATTCTTTTAGGGCTACTTCACGCAACGGCTTTCTCGGAGAACTCACTGCCTCGTGACTTTCTTCAGATCACCAGATCAGACCACTCAATTAGGACCCCAACAGCTTAAGTACATGACTGTCCTCAAAGACTCTTCTGACTTCTTCATTTTCTGATCTCTTGCTTTGCTTGAAACCACTGCAGAAGTTGAAGAGGAGAGGTTCTTAGTCTGAGATAACGACCGGAGATGGTTCTTCGTGTTTTGCTGAGCGGATCTTATAATATAATTCCACCTGCAGATACCCATCTGGTCTTTCATGGCCTCCACAACTCCTACGCTGGCTGCTACAATTGCTCTGCTTGTTGAACTCATCTTCTACTTACTCTTAACAAGACTATTCTTTGCTCTCGAAATTAGAGAAAAAGTAAATGAAAACTGTGCAGCAACTAGTCAAAACTGATCCAAGAAGGATTTGTGCTTGAGGTGGATAATCCTATGGAGGTATGGGCCTCTTTTTATATGGGGGCGGTGGAGCTGAAGTTTTGGAGAAACCATCAAACTAAACCATTTGCTGGTGGTTTTGGGGTCCGGGGAGCAAATGGTTTTTTTCTGTCACTTTCAGTTAAAAATAATGCAGTCCGCTTGAGTTACTAATATGGATATAATTGTAATAAATGTTCAATAAATATAATATGACTCACTTCATATGCATATCTACACAATAATTATTCAATAATTTCTATGTGAATAATTCAAAAGTATTGATATTTTTATAATTATTTCATTATTTATTCTACAATCAATCGATACAGTGTTAGTTCATTAATATTATTAACTTAAAATTCTTGATCATTTTCCGTCAATTAAAGTTAAGAAAAAGGTAGTTTGTATATATAATTATCCATGATTTTGTTTTAAAAAAATGTAAAATATATAGGTTTTTGAATTTCACAATCATTAGACAAAAATAACTCATTTGCATCCACGATTTCTTTTTTCCTTTCATTTTCGTGTCTCCTCATTTAACCCCCGTGCGTGGTATCTTCCATATATAGCACCACCAGAGGGCTGGAAAACTCATGAACTCGAATGCAAATGAAATTAGTCCACAACATATATAGACACTGCATGCCATGCATAGACAATTATGAGGGTTGGAATTATAGGTCAATTCCAATTACCTTTCTTAAAGAAAATCTAATTGAGTCTCAAATACATCAGTTTTTTTCTAAAACCACCATGTCCAATTAATCTTCCTGTGATTGAATATTGTCGATCTCTTCATCAGTGTTCTTGGAATTTTATTGGAATGAACGAGTTCTTTCGTACATGCAAATTAGGTGCTAGAGAAGAAATCCGGAGTCTTGGATTTCTTGTACATATTCAACGATTGAGTGGGTCTCTCCTGAGGATCATTATAACATGGATTATGTTTGATTCTTCAGCAATTTTGTGTGATCTTAACATTGGCATTTTTCGGTTACGAGTGAATCACTACAACAGAATTTGGATTTTGTGATGGACAAAACCATCACAAAAACTTTTTTGTGACGGTTTGGGACCATCACCTAAAAGGTGTCACAGAATGTTTTCTGTAATGGTTTATTGTTCAACTTTTTGTGACGGTTGAAAGTCTTCCGTGAGATGTAATGTTCGAACGTGATAATGTTTTGTGTCAATTAAAAATCGTCGTAGAAAGTAACATTTGCACTTATAAACCGACGTTCGAACGCTAACCCGAGTAATTAACATTCGCATGTAAAAAAATTGACGTTCATTGTTTTTGCTTCGCACGAATGATATTTACGTTCGAACGTTAACTCGGATACGTTTGAATGTAGCATTCGGATGTTAAAGTAAAAGAGTTCAAATGTAAAATTTGCAACATTCGGATGTTAGTTTGTCGTTGCACGTATCTATTATAATCATTCGAATGTTTAGATTGTTTGTGCGTTAAAACGTGCAAACGTAATGACTAACGTTCGAACGTTTTTGTTTGAATTTGCTGGTATTTTGTTCAAACGTTGATTCGAACGTGAAGCCATGTTTGAACATTTATTGTTTACATGTGAACGATATGATCAGAAATAGTAATTTGATAATATTAAAAAGTAAACAAATTGTTTCATATTACACCATAAATGTAATAATGTCTTATAGAGTTGCAAAAATAGACAATAGTAGTTTCTAATAATGATAATGATATATTGATCATTTCTTCTTCTTTCCTCATTCACTGCGATCTTGCTGAATTGACATAACACTTTCCATCTGGACCGTCATCTCCCTCTGTATTTGCTCTTGGACTTCAATGCGTATTCTCTTAATTATCGCGATCTCTTTGTTGCTCTTGCAAACACATTTCTAAATCAAACTGTCACAATAAGAGAGACTCCAACTCCTGTTGTCTCGACTTCATTTACTCAATTTCCTAGCGTGTTGCATCTAAATCTTTAGTAAGATTGTTAACTTCTGAAATCGAGGTTTTAGAGGATGAACCAACACACTTGAAAAGAACGTCCCAAACCTCTTACCAAACTAGATTTGGTCCTGAGAGATTACATGAATATGTCTATGTCACTAGGAGAAGATTCCTCAGAAGCTGATTAGATCTCAATCATTTATTCCTACAATCACAAAAGAAAGACACAATAAGTGACATATTAAGATAAATGAAGAATCGAACATAATATGAACTCACATGGTGCATTATTTATTCACAGAAAATAACATTACTTACATAATTATCTTTAGCGACAGGATCAACTCACTCACTGTGCTCATCATTGTGAGTAGCAACATAGATATGAATGAGAGAGAAATTTTCAAGATCATCAAGTTTCTAATAAAGCCACATTAGTAATTTTAAGAAATAATATTAGTACTTAAATAAAAGAACATGATAAAAATGAGTGAGAATTAATAAGTTATCAATTACCATTTTATCAGCAAGACATTGGAATGACCTTGAGCTAGCCCGATGGTGGATTGTCAAAGCTGTTCTATTCTGTACATTGATAGAACTTAAGTGCTACAGGAGAAATTAACAATTTAAATATAATATATGAAACCAATTATAATGTCAAATAACTTAAAGGGAATAAATCTATAATATTTGATAATCTGGACTTGCAAAAAGATCATTTTTCGTCTAACTTCATTTTTTGAAAAGGGAACTGAACAACCTCTTCCAACGTCTCGAGTTTCTTGAAATGGTCATGGCATCATCCCTTGTGACACCGAAATAATATAACCATCAACTCATTCACAGTTTGCATATCCTCGCTACGGCTAAAATTGAAGTCGAATTCATCATAAGAAGTGAATTGCGTCAAAAATATAAAATCAAAACATCTCAAAAAATTACTAAGTATATTAACTCACTAGTACACGACTCCGAATGTGATCTTTTACTTTATTCAGAACATCTCTCCATGATCGCACATAAAATGGGGCATAAGCTCGGACTAGTGTGCCAATATAGGAGGAAAGCGTTGCTGCATTGTCGTCCACTCCTCCAGTGACGTTATCAAGAATGTTAACCTTGATTTTTTTGTGCCTTCTATTTCTTTCCAGAGTACTAAGGCCACATGTGTAGCCACGTTCGCGACATAACAAGGCATCATCTAATATTTTTAAAATTGTTAACTACTATCCCTAAAGTATTGAAATATAATTAATTATCAACAAAATTTTCTTACTAGTAGGTATCGACTGGCTGTCTGTCTCTTGTGTATTAACTTGTTTTGGAGCAGAGTCCTTAGTTGGGGAGTCGTGAACGGGTTCGGGACTTGGGGGAGGAGGCACATTTCTTCATTGTCATTTTGGTGGCATCCTTAAAAATGATTAATATTTTCAACAAAATTAGTATAGAATAATTTATAAAAAAAAAAATGTATTGTACTATCACATATGTAAATAAACTATTTAATATTTTTATTCTTCATCTCCAGATGTATTCTCCATGCTTGTTTCAGATCTACTTCAACAACATCTTCGTGATCATCATCTTCTTCTTTGTTTTCTTCATCGACTTCCTCTTCAGACTCTTCTTCTTCTTTGGACTCTTATTCTACTTCTTCTTCACTTACTTCATGAACTGAATGATCATTTAGATTATGTTTGGAGGATGAGATGAAAATTTTGTGTTTTATTTTAAAGTTTAAAATATTATTTTTTAGTTTTGAGATTTGAAAAAATTGAATTAGAATTTGAAAAAGTTATATTGGGATTTGAAAAAGTTGAATTATTTATTATATTTTGTATGGGGATTTGAAAAAGTGTAAAGATGAGATGAGATGAAGATGAAAATTTTAAGTAAAACTTCTTTTCCAAACATAATCTTAATATTAATGGGTCAAGATGTACGAGTGGGACGTCATCTCTATATAAGGGGATTAGTTTAAGTGAAACAAGGTCAACAAATAAATTAATACTCTCTCCATCTTCCAGGTAGGCCTCTATAATCGAAGTATCATCTTCTTCTCCACTATGATCGTGATCTCCTACCATTCTTGCATCATATCTATTCCGAGGCACAAATTCTTATACGACTCGCCAAGTTATCTCTCCATTATCTTAATTAACCCCTTTCATTAGATCAATCAAGCAATAGACTTGAGTAGCTTGACAAGCCAATACGAATGGATCATTAGTTTAATTCAAAACATTAAACTTTCAAGATCATTTATATATATAACTAATATAAACTAGGCATGAGTCTTGCAGGAAAAGAAAACTATATATGAGTTGGGAAGATCAATTTTATGAACAAAACAAATTTCATCTTCGTAAAACAAGTTTACCATCTTCTTGATAGCCTGATCAGGTGTGAATGCCCACATCCAACAAACACTAAACTTTACAATGGTTTTATATATATCTCAACTTAAGTACTTGTTTAGAAAGCATATTTTGATTCACATATCTATCAGTGATTTGCTACCTCAGTGTTAGTACCGATTTAATAATTATTTTTTTATGTTTGACAAAACTCTAAAACACCTTCACATTGTTTAGTTCATTATCATATTAACAATTTTTATTTTTCATTGATGATTCTAAGTCTTAATGATTAGTTCTAAATGATATAAATTTTAAAAGATTATATTTTTTCATATAAAAAACGCAACAATACTTTCATATGGACATACGTGCCTCGCACAGTTCGATGAACACATTGCTAGGATCACCGAACAAGGTCAATCAAGCTAACACATTGCTCGAAATTTTCAAGCATCACAAGAAAATAAACCTTACTTGGGATCACCATGCAAGTTCAGTCAGAAGGACACATTGCTCGGTAATTTTGAGAATCGCAAGAAAATAAACCTTGCTTCAGATAATCGGGCAAGGCTATTTCGACCGACTCATTGCCAAAAAAAAAAAAAAACCTTTGTGATCCCAAACAAGTTCAGTCCAATGAACACGCTGACTAGCGATGGAACACTGATCAACAATACCGAGCATCGCAAGAACTTAACCCTTGCTCAGATCATCAAGCAAGACAAGTCTGATTAATACATTGCTCGGAAATTTTGAGTATCGCAAGAAAATAATCCTTACTCGAAATTACCAAACAAATCCAGTCCAATTAACGCTGCTCGAAAATTTTAAGCATCACTAGAAAAAATAGCCCATGCTCGAGATCATCGAGCAAGACCAGTCCAACCAACATACTGCTTGGTTAGGCCATCTTCAACAAGGCATACGTGGAATCTTTACTAGTGCTTATATAATTGGTTATGTTAGACCTGTTACCATCAAATCAATGTAGGTGTTTAATTTATTCAGGCCATCTAGTAATTTAAAAACTTTTGGTAGGCTTATCACCAGCCAACAAGAATGATAATCAAACATTTTCAAAACTGTACATATGATTTTTTTAGAGTAAAATTACACGAGTTCACAACCTAAGTAATTTCGCATCAACCAAACGGTAGATTCAGTCTACAATTCTCTCCGCGGCTACCAGCTCGGCCTTAAATTTCCAGCCACCGCCATGGATGCCATGTACAAAGTGTACCGTATAGATTCTCCGAGAACTCGTTGCATGTCTCGAACTCGTTGAGTCACTTCTTCAATCTTAAGATGACCAAGCCTCAATTGGGACCCCAACAGCTCAAGTACATGACTGTCCTCAAAGACTCTTCTGACTTCTTCATTTGCTCTCTTACTTTGCTTGAAACCACTGCAGAAGTTGAAGAGGAGAGGCTCTTGGCCTGAGACGACGACCGGAGATGGTTCCTTGTATTTTGCTGAGAGGATCTTAAAATATAATTCCACCTGCATATGCCCATCTGGTCTTTCATGGCCTCCACAACTCCTATGCTGGCTGCTACAATAGCTCGGCTTGTTGAACTCATCCTCACCTCTTCACGTACAAGAGTGTTCTTTGCCTGACCTTGAAATTAGAGAAAAACGAATTGCAAATTGTGTGCGTAGAAAATAAAACTGATCCAAGAAGGATATAGATGTGCTTGATGCAACAAACCACATGGAGGAGCCTCTTTTATATATAGGGAGAGAGTGATGGGAAGTAGGCCAGATACTTGAAAAGGAGATGAAGGTTTGGGAAAATCCATCGACTATATAGCACATGCTGGTGGTTTTGGAGTCCGAGGAGCCAATGGCTTTTATCGTTTTTGCCCAAAAACGACAAGGACTCAATTTCTGTCACTTCCAGATAAATAATTCTGCCCACTAGAGTTACTACTTGCTAATGCGCACGCTGTTTTCCAATATAAAACCAACTGATCATCCAAGGAGAGTTGGATTGGAATAAACAAAGCAAGCCAGCTGTGCTCTTCAGTTAAGGCCAAAAGGATCAGATATTTTATCTTTAGATTGCCCAGCTGCCAGTTGCCACGCACACCTCTATCCTCTTTGTTACACGTGTCTCTGCGAATCACTTAGGTTGGATAATGGAATTGGGATTCTCTATTTCTTATCTGAACTTTAGGG
>QEOT01123492.1:43776-61450 GCA_003123785.1 Pterocarya stenoptera
TGAATGCCAATAGTATGGTCAGATGATGATCATCTCCTCTCATGATGGGGTGGTTCTTGATGGTGGTGTGTTCGGACCGCTCATTCATGGCTTGTTTAATGATAAAATGATAAATGACTGATAATAAAAGAGACGACTATTTACGTGGTTCGGTACTGAAGTGTACGTCTAGGGATTATGGGTGTAAAATCCACTATAGGTAGAGTTTTATACAAGCCCTCACTCCTCACCAAGCTCTTTAAAATTACTTCGACGGAGTAATAAATGATGAATCCTTTTGGAGCTAAATATTCCAAGTTGTTTAAATATTCGAAGTAGCTAAATATTGCCAGAGAAGAAGCAAGAACACGGTGGATGGGATTTTGAATGATAAAGGAAGAATGGTGACTGAACATGAAGAGATTGAACAGGTTGTTTAAATATTCAAAATTGTTTAAATAAAAGCGCAATAAACTTGATATGAAGGACAAGAAAAACTATAGTTGAATGTCCATGAGTATAAGATAATGGGTCTATCTTATAATTTCTAACAAACTTGAGTGAATTTAGATCCCGTTGAAAATAAATGAAAAAATCTATATAGTTTTTTAAAAACGCTGAATACAGTCGCCTAGCGTAACCGCTGGGGAGTCCCTGCCAACGTGGGAAATGAAACGCTCTGTTTCATTCGCATCAAAACGAGTCGTTCCATCTCGTTGCCCTCGCTCACTTCGTCTTCCCACAGACCCACATGAACATCCCTGTGCTATTTCTTCAGCGTCCTTCGAGCCTCCCTCCCAAACCCAGTCCTTCTACACAGCTTCTTCTTCGCATCTTCTAACCCTCCCTTCGTCTTCGCATCTTCTTCTTCTTCTTCTAACTCAGATCCAAAGCCATGGAGGTGCAGAGAACCGATGGGAACAAATGGCAGTGCTCCAAAGACGTGACTCCTGATCAAAAGTACTCGAACGACACTGTCACAAAAGCCGTCCGCATTCAAGAAAGCCTATGGAATTACAAGCTCAGTTGAATAAAGACAACGACAAGAACAAGGACGCTTCCAAGCTTTATCAAAAGCCTCATTTTTTGAACCGGACAGATGATCACAGATTCACAAGTATCCATCTTCTCCCAAAACGATGGGCACTGCTACATCATGTGAACAACCCTGGTAGGTAGGTTAGGGTTTCATAAATGCTCTCTCTTTTTACCCTAACCTAATTGGGACCTAACCATTCTTTGTTTATATTCATTATATTATTCTTTTTTTTTTTATTATTATTATTCTTATCCAATATCATCAATGAATTATGTAACATGGGTCATTGAATTTTTTCTTTTGTAAATAAATGAGTTTTGTTAGTTGACCCGTGAAGGTGCGTGGAGGGGTTCATGAACGGAGATATGGTCTCCGTGGCTGCCTCAAACAAGAGTACCATTGCCTCAAACGAAGACGAAGACGCAAGATCCAGACGAAGAGGGAGCTCTGTTTTGGTCTGAATGTCTTTCTTCAGATTTCATCTGTTTTTTTTTTTTTAATATATCACACGTCATCCAACTCCCCAGCCGTTACGCACTCCGACTGTACCTAGAAGAACTGATATATATTTTTTTTTTATGGGCGGAAAAATCATTAAACGTGGTTATGTTTAGACTTGTTACCAATCTATGAGTTGAATCAGGTAATCTTTTTAGAAACTGGGTAGACTTATCACTTTCCAACAATAATCATATGCATGAAAGACAACGTATAATGTCTGCGTATAATATAATTAACAGAGCACTTGCCCGTTAACAGTTTACAATTTCAGATATTTCTGCATCAACTATGTACTCTTATACACAGTCTAACATCTCCCCTCGTGACCAGCACGGCCTGAAATTTCCCACCCCCGGCCATACCATTGACATGTACAAAGTACATGTACCGTATGTATTCTTTTAGGAATTCTTCACGCAACGGCTTTCTCGGAGAACTCACTACCTCGTGACTTTCTTCAGATCACCAGATCAAACCACTCAATTAGGACCCCAACAGCTTAAGTACATGACTGTCCTCAAAGACTCTTCTGACTTCTTCATTTTCTGATCTCTTACTTTGCTTGAAACCACTGCGGAAGTTGAAGAGGAGATGTTCTTAGTCTGAGATAACGACCGGAGATGGTTCTTCGTGTTTTGCTGAGCGGATCTTATAATATAATTCCACCTGCATATACCCATCTGGTCCTTCATGGCCTCCACAACTCCTACGCTGGCTGCTACAATAGCTCTGCTTGTTGAACTCATCTTCGACTTACTCTTCACAAGACTGTTCTTTGCTCTCGAAATTAGAGAAAAAGGAAATGCAAACTCTGTGTAGCCTAAAAAAGAAACTGATCCAAGAAGGATTTGTGCTTGATGCGGATAATCATATTGAGCTAGGGGCCTCTTTTTATATGGGGAGGGAGTGGTGGAAAGGAGCCGAAGTTTTGGAGAAACCATCAAACTAAACCATTTGCTGGTGGTTTGGGGGTCTGGGGAGCAAATGGTTTTTTCCATGGTACGACAATGACTTTTTTCTGTCACTTTCAGTTAATACAATACTGTCCGCTTGAGTTACTAATGCGCACGCTGTTTTCCTTTCCGATCCGTTAGGTACAAGCCGTTTCAAACTGTACCGACGGATTTTTTTTATTAAACAAAAAATAAAAATTTGAGTTAAAAGAAAGAACGTCTTTTATCTAGAAAATTATTTCCGTTTGTAATTTATATCGTTTTATTAAACAAATAGCTTATATATCAATATCATTAAACAATTTGGTGCGTAAATTTGCTTGCAATAAAATTTCTCCTTTCCAATATTAATTGTTTGGGGATTGCCACCTCCATTATGAGTACAAGTGGTTTGAGGTAACAACTTGCATATCAATATTGACATCATTTTTTTATTGAAAAGAATAATAAAAAAGAACAATTTTGAGAGAAGAAGAATGTCTTCTATTTCACGAAAATTATTTTTATTTTCAATTTGTACCGTTTCAATAAATGGATACCTTACATGTCAACATCAATGTTCAAATTGGTGTGCGAACTCGTTTGTAAGAATACTTTTCCTTCTTTCATTATGCGTGTCTCTCTCTTTGCATCAGTTTCCTTTTATATGTTGGCTCTAGATCGAGAGTGAAATTTGGAAGAGGATTCATCTCCACCTTCTGTATATATTAAAAAAAAAAAAGTTGAATAGTATTGCTGCCTCCAATATACAAAATAATTTCATAAATTAATGTTATTTTATTTTATCTGTTTGATCTATTTTATAATAAAAATAACTTTACAATCTGACAAATCATATCAAGTTACATTAATTTGTAAGATTATTTTTGCGTAATCATTTTATAAATAGAATATTTCTCAATAAAATATTTGTGCAAGTTTCAAATTTTTTGATAAATATTTTGAAAAAAAAAAAGTTAGATTCACAAGAGAAAAACTAGGTTATATTTTAAAGATGAACCTAACTCAACTCATTTCAAATTAATTATTAATTAGACCCATTACTTTTTCAATTTCTAGTAAAAAAGTTAAACTAATCTTAATCTACTTCATACATTTTAATCTAAAAAGTTAAGGAAAAGTCTTCTTGCAAGCGAATTCGAGCACCAAACCGTGCATCGATACTGACATGTAAGGCATCCGTTTAATGAAACAGTGCGAATAGAAGACAGAAATGATTTTCGTGAGATAGAAGACCTTCTTCTTCTCTCAAGATTTTTCTTTTTTTATTTTTCTTTTCAATAAAAAAAAGCCATATCAGTGTCGGTACGCGGTTTGATGCACCAAACCGCTTGTACCTATCAAAGCTTAAACTTATCTCAACATAAAAAGAATTAAACTCATCTCAATTGGACTTACAAAATACTATTATTCACAACTTAATTCAACTCATTTCACATTCAAATGTAGTCTAAAACTAATTTTAGAGAGAAGCTTGCTTCGAAATTATAAATTTAACTAATTATATGTATCATTGCTCTCGATTTTCTGAGAGGAAAAATCCCTCAAAACTAGCCCAAAGTATGGTAGAGTACTTAAAATAACATTGCCTATGAATTAGTTAAGTATAAGAATAATGATAAGGTTACTACTGGCCTATATACTACTCATCTTTTTTTTTTTTTTTGTATTTTATTTTTTTTAATTTTTAATTTTACTTAATGATTAAAGAAGTGAGTATTAGTAAAAATATATATTTTTTAAATTTTTTTTAGTGATTAAAGATGTTAAACAAATACTTAAAAATGATAAAAAAAAAAATTAAAATGCAGGTAGTAATAAGGTGATAACCCTATCACTACCCTAAGTGTCATACTAATGCAGAGATCTGGGATGTCATTGAGCTGACAAATTCTATGTTGATATTGAACTATTTCATAAAAAACTGGTCCGCACAAATATGACAAGAAAAATATGAAAATCCTGAAATTTGAAGAAATATTGAACAAGGGCCAATATTTTAGCCATAACTTTGGCATCACACATATTATAACCTCAATTTGAAAAAATCTTTATACCTGGTGTTCACTATCTCGAACAGTAAATCAGCTCTTTGTTTTTTTTTTTTTTTTTAGAATGACAAACAGTAGCCAATACTTGACTCAGCTTGATTCTGCCCTTTCGGATATTTGTAATTAAGATCCATAATTTTTGCTACATATTGACTCTATTAAGGAGAATGATAATGCTGAAAAACCGAGCATCAAACCGAGATCATAGCAATCAAGTCAATGTTGAGATCCTTGTCTTTTGTCAAAGAGAATTTAATGCATACGTTTTTATTCATTACCTTAGTAATAGTTGTACATTTTCAAATCTTAGATTTTGTATCATTTCCTAAAATAGGACTCAAGCATTGTATATATATTACTCTGATCAAATCAATAAGAATAGAGGAAAGTTTCCATCAATACGCAGTGTCTTATTTCTCTTATATGGTATCAGACAACCTACCTCTGACAAGATCACGATCCAATACTCAAACCATGTCTTCCGCAACAGATTCAAACCCTCCTCCTTTGTCCATCACCAAAAGTCCCTTGGTTGTGTTTAACATCACTGCTCAGATAAATGAGAAGCTCACTCCCTCCACTTTTCCCCAATGGCATGCCCAATTTGAAGCATTGTTAATTGGGTATGACCTAATGGATTATGTTACTGGGAATTTACCGTGTCCTTCATCTGACGGCACATCCACAACCTCCTCCCAAAAAACCTATTGGGTTAGACAAGACAAGCTTATCTTGAGTGCTATTCTTGCATCCACTTCTCCAACTATAACCCCACTCATAGCAACAGCCAATACCTCTCAAGTAGCATGGACAAAACTGCAAACTATGTATGCTAGTCGTTCACGAACCAGGGCCATGCAGTTGAAGGAAGAACTAACCTTGATGCAATGAGGAAATCGTTCCGTCCCAGACTATCTTCATGCTGTCAAAGCATTGGCTGATGAAATAGTTCTCATCGATCATCCAATATCTGATAATGATCTCACCCTCTATGTCCTCAATGGACTTGGACCCGATTTTAGGGAGATTTCCGCTCCTATTCGGGCTAGGGAGAAATCCCTTATGTTTGAAGAACTCCATGATCTACTTGTCAGTCATGAGAGTTATCTTCGTCGCTTGGAGGCTACTCAACAGCAGCTTATTGCAGCTGCTAACTTCACGGCAAAGAAGAATGCAAATGGCGGCCATCATCAGAGGAACTTCTCCAAGCAAAATGGGTTTCGTAACCCTAATCCCAATTGCTCGGGCCACACCCAGCTAAAGGAAAATAAAGGCAACAAATGGACCTCGGGCTGAAATAACTCAGCCCAAAAACATTTTCAGCCCAAATTCCAATATTGTGACCAGTTGGGTAACACGACCAAAGGATGTCCACAGTTACAGCCCACTGAGTTCACTGCAAACTGTGCTGCAACTTCAACTACTCAGGAATCAAAGTGGCTTCTTGATTCTGCCGCTTCACACAATATCACTGGTGATCTTGGAAATTTTTCCATTCATTCTGAATATGATGGAACAGACGAAGTAATGCTTGGTGATGGTACAGGTTTGGCTGTTTCACATATTGGTTCATTAACCCTAAAATCTCCTCAAAAAACGTTTTATCTTCGTGATACACTTTGTGTTCCTAATATTCACAAGAATTTAATTTTTGTTCATCATTTCACAAAACAAAACAATGTTTTTTTTGAATTTCATCCATTTTATTTTCTTGTGGAGGAACAAACAACGGGGGCCATACTACTCAGAGGTGCATGTGAAAATGACGTCTACATGTTTCCAACTTCACTGGCGACATCCAATTCCACAATGGTTGCTAATATGCATGAAAGAACTTCAATCGATGGATGGCACAAGGGTCTTGGTCATCCTTCCATGAAAATTGTTCAACAAATTGTTAATTTATTCTCTCTTCCGCTTTCCACAAAAACTTTACCAGTTTCATGTGCTTCTTGCAATATTAATAAAGCACATCAACAAACATTTGGCTTAGCTAGTCTTCAAAGCACTACACCTCTTAAAATCATTTATACGGATGTTTGGGGTCCTGCTCATGTTACAGGTCTTGATGGTCTCGGTATTATCTCATTTTTGTTGACTATTTTATAAAATATATGTGGTTTTATCCTGTGTCATCAAAGTCGGGTGTCTCCTCTATTTTTCCACAATTCAAAAATCTTGTTAAAACTCGTTTTCAATCCAAAATACGAAGTTTCTACTTTGATAATGGTGGTGAGTTCTTAAGTCTAGAAAAATACTTGTTCATTCATGGAATAAGTCATTACAACACTGCTTCATATACTCCACAACAAAATGGAGTCTCTGAACGTCGTCATCAACATATTGTGGAAACCGGACTTACCCTATTACAAGATGTCTCTCTTCCTCTCACATATTGGCTTCATGCTTTTCAAACCGCCACATATCTCATCAATTGTCACCCACTCCTCTTTTAGAAAACAAATCACCATTCGAAGTTCTATTTGGTCAAAGGCCAAACTATCTTAAATTGAGAAAGTTTGGGTGTCTTTGTTATCCTCTCACAAGGCCATACAGTACTCACAAAATGCAGCCCAAGTCCATACCTTGCATCTTTCTTGGATACTCTCAAAATCAAAATGCATATAGATGCATGGATCCTTTTACGAAAAGGCTTTATGTGTCATGGCATGTAACTTTTGATAAACATCAAAGCCAAGTCAACACAACTAGCCCATTGACTTAAGCCAGCCCATACACAAGTCCTCAAGCTTCCTTTCTTCTTCCACCGAACTCGATTCCAAACACTTCCACAAATTTCACTTTTCTTCCATCTCAAAATCTCCTTCCCTCTCCAGATTCATCACTGCCCGTGATGTCGGAAACAGTAGCCGCCATTGCCGCATCATCTTCAGGTAATATTCCCTCCGTTTTTGTTCTAGATCACACACGCACATCTGATGCCCTAGATTTTGCATATTTAAATCTCATTTCACCATCAATTGATTCCAATTTAAATTCTGTATCTACGCATGCATCCCCATTAATTTCAACTTCAATACCCTTGACCTCTATTTCCATACTTACTGTCTTACCCGAAAACCCACCCTCTTGGACTTACCCCATGACCACACAGTCAATGAACAACATCTTCAAACCTAAGCAAATTCATGCTATCACAAAATATCCTCTTCCATCAACCATTGAATCAACATGTGTTAGCCAAGTTGTAGCTCACCCACAGTGGCGTGAGGCTATGTCAAGTGAGGTAACAGCTCTCATGCGATATAGCACATGGGATTTGGTCCCTCCTCCTGAAAATTGCAACCCAGTAAGATGTAAATAGGTTTTTCGGGTTAAAAGAAAAGCTGATGGCTTAGTAAATCGATTCAAAGCCAGACTTGTGGCCAAGGGGTATAATCAACGTCCTAGTCTTGATTATAAAGAAACCTTCAATCCGGTTGTTAAGCCTATCACTATTCGGATAGTTCTATCAATTGCTATTATGAATGGCTTGGTGTTCAGACAAATGGATGTCAATAATACTTTTTTACATGAAAATTTGACAGAAACAGTTTACATGGTGCAACCTCTTGGGTTCAAAGATCCTTCAAAAGCTTATTATGTTTGTAGATTAAAAAAGGCAATCTGTGGGCTTAAACAAGCCCCTCATGCATGATACTTAGCCTTGACAAAGGCACTTGTTGAGCTTGGTTTCAAAATTCTAGAGCTGATTCTTCTCTATTCATTTATAGACATGAATCAGTTACTTATTATTTTCTTGTCTATGTTGATGATCTTGTCATTACGAGGAGTGACAAAAAGTTTGTGGGATCCATTATTGAAAAACTGGGTGCTAAGTTTTCATTGAAGGATATGGATGCTCTTCATTTTTTCCTAGGGGTCGAATGTATTAACACTTGTGTAGGCTTGTTTCTCTCACACACAAGTACATTCGGGATCTACTACAAACAACCAACATGATTGGAGCCAAGGATGTATCAACACCCTTCTTAACAAGTACTTCACTATATTTGGTAGATGGTATTGCAGCTGTGGACAGTACTAAGTTTAGGAGAGTAATAGGCAGCCTTCAATATTTATCTTTAACTGGTCCGGATATTTCTTATGTGGTTAATAAACTTTCACAGTTTATGCACAAGCCAATCATCACTCATTGGACAGCAACCAAGAAGCTTCTCAGATACTTAAAGCAGACAATATTCCATGGTGTTCAACTCAGAAAAACAGCTTCTCCTTGCTTAACAACTTATAGTGATGCTGACTGGGCAAGCAACAAAGATGATCGCACTTTAACTTCATCATACATTACTTTTCTTGGATCCAATCCCATTTCATGGAGTTCAAAAAACCAAAAAGCTGTTGCACGATCCTCAACGGAAGCATAATATCATGCCCTTGCAAATGCAGCTTCGAAAACCATGTGGCTGTTAGCTCTCTTTCAAGAAATTGGTTTTTCTCTCAAGAACACTCCTATGCTTCTTTGTGATAATCTTGGAGCAACCCACTTAAGTTACAATCCAATACAACATTCAAGAATGAAATACATTCAGATTGACTTGCACTTTGTGCGTGATTTGGTTCAAAAAGGTACACTTAAGGTTAGTCATGTTCACACAGAAGACCAACTTGCAGATCTTTTGACAAAACCACTTTCAAAGCAGCACACAGAATATCTAAAGATCAAGATTGGTTTTGCTGATGGCAGCCAAATCTTGCTGGGGCGTATTAAGGAGAATTATAATGCAGAAAAACAATCAAGTCAATGCCGAGATCCTTGTCTTTTGTCAAAGAGAATTTAATGCATACGTTTTTATTCATTACCTCTGTAATAGTTTACATTTTCAAATCTTAGATTTTGTATCATTTCTTAAAATAGGACTCAAGCATTGTATATATATTACTCTGATCAAATTAATAAGAATAGAGGAAAGTTTCCATCAATACGCAGTGTCTTATTTCTCTTGTAGACTCCCTTGTAGAGATTTCCCCGAAAAACGCACATAGAAAACAAGTTTTATAACTAAGTTAGCCATTTTGACCATGTCTGGACATATACAAGCATATGCAGTGCCCATTGTGATATAGTCCATGGAAAAAGAAAGAAAACCATCAACTAAGAAGACAATAAACTTCAAATTTTGTTTATATATTAATAGAGCAATTGCCCACTACACTACTCACTGTCTACAACATTTTTGAATGAAATCAATTACAAAGTTGAGTCTACATGATATATAGGAGCCTCAATTGGGAGCCCAACAACTCAAGTACATGACTTTCCTCAAGACTCCCCTAACTGCTTCATTTTCTCCTTTCTTACTTTGCTTGGAACCATTCCAGAAGTTGAAGAAGATAGGTTCTCCAGTTTGGATAACGATCGGAGATGGTTCTTGGTGTTTTGCTTAGCGGATCTTATAATATAATTCCACCTGCAAATACCCATTTGGTCTTTCATGGCCTCCACCACTCCAACACTGGCTGCCACAATGGCTGATCTGCTTGTTGAACTCATCTTCTACTCTTCACGAGACTGTTACTTGCTTTTGAACTTAGAAAGAAACGAACTGCAAACTTTGTGTAGTAAATAAAACTGATCAAAGAAGGATATGAGGAAAATGGCATTGGGGGGCCTCTAATATATAGCTAGAGTGATGGAAAGTTGGATACATGGGACGATCAAGCGACAAGTTTGGAAAAAACCAACAGTGAGCTGTAAAGCATTAGCTAGTGGTTTTGGGGACTGGGGACAGTGGGGAGCCGCTGGTTTTCTTTTCCTTACTATGTGACCATACTGCCGTCCTAGAACCTCATGGTGGAATCAATTAGGCTGGGACAAATTTGACTTTAAGATATATGCTTTTCTATCACTTTAGTTACTTAAAATAAATAATGCTTTATTTCTGCCAATTTATTTGTTATCTGCCAATTTGAGTTAAGAACCACTTGTTTACTCAAATTTTCAGTAAAAGGATTAGCTTAAGGGAAATATTATTTTCAAAACTACTAGGTGCAAGCGATTTGGAGTAACAAACCCGTATCGAAGATGATGTGGAAATATTTAATTTTTTATTAAAAAAAAGAGAGAAAAAAAAAATCAAAAGATGAAAACGAAAGAAGAGAGGCTTGACTCTATCATCTTCATCTCCCCTCCGCTGCCCATCATTTCTGATCTTCGTCCCCTTCATCATTCAACAAAAAAGCATAGAGGTGTGAGAAAGAGACCTCTGCTTCACTATACTTGGACATGCGTACCCAAATCCTGGGAAGGAAACTGGTTTTGACCTCTCTGATTTTATTGGCAGCCAAACATCCATCACTTTATCTCTGTTTAAGCATTTTTTTCCAGTGAATAATTTCATTTTCGAACCCATGAACCTTTAGACTAGAACAGGTTGAGATTTCTCCATGACCGTCATGCCACCTCCCCAGACCTAATTATTTGATTATTCACCTTTTTTTACCTTGGTTGAAATTAAAAAGGGAAAATGATGGCTCTTTTTGAGCAACTTTGAAGGGAGACGACTCTTTTTGCAAAGTAGCTCTGCAGCAGCACAGGCCACTGGCTCTGCCGTCAACTTCAGGAGGTCATAGCAGGGAAGACTAGCAGGATTGAAGGATTGTTAGACCTAGCATTGAAGGATTTTTACAAAGAATGGCCTCGTCTCTGGCCTTCTACACGCACCGTTTCATCTTCATTTTAAACCCAGCTTTCGGTGTGCATCGGTGCATGACGTCACCTTCAACAAGAGTTTTCCAATTATTTTAGCTATAAAAATAATTTCAAAACTTGACATAATTTGATATGATTCACCAAATTAAACATATTTAAATTGAAAAGTAGATTTAACGAATCAAATGAAGTTACATCAGTTTGTAATATTACTTTTATTTAATTCTTTTGCAAATATAGCACTCTTCTTAACACAGGATAGTTTCATGGTTTTGTGTCCAGGGCAAGGCAATTTATTTTTACTGTTTATGCATTATTGAAAAATTGCCAAATATATCATTGCGTTTAGCGCATTAATTGTCATTCTTTTAGCTAAAATCCGAGTTGGATTTTCCTACATCCACCTCAACTTGTGTAGACGGAGCGAAGTTGGATTTGAGCTTTTTTATAAAGTTTTTTTTAGGTTCATATCTAGCCTTTTTAAAGAAAAAAAAAGATTTGTGGGCTTTCAAATTTCAATTTTTCAAAAATTAAAAACTAAAACTAAATTATTCACTACAAATTTACTTCTATACTAATATTTAACTTATTTTTATACTAAACTTATACTATAGTGTTTAATTAATTGTTATCATAGTACTATACTATTACATATTATTTCTAGTATCTAATTACATGTTATTATACTTTTGTAAATTAGTATTATGTGTTATTAACTTCTTATACTAGAATTATTTTAATACTAGTGTCTAACTTATTTCGATATTTGATTATGTATGGTGGTAATACTATAATGCTTACATATACTATACTATTATTAGGCTATTTATATTATAGTATAGGTATATTATTTTATAATAATTAGCTCATACAAGTATATTATTGAATTCAGCTACATAAGTTCTAGTTATATAACTATAAAATTATACTACTATATATGATAAATATATAGAAAAATACATATTTTTATAACATATGTACAATATTAGAGTCGAAGTCGAAGTCGAAGGTCAAAGTTAGAGTCGGTCTAGCGACACCTCCGACTTTGACTCCGACTGAAAAATTAAAAAAAAATCCAACTTCGACTCCATTTTGTCGAAGCGAAGTCAAGTTAGGAGTGAAATTTTCTGATTTTTTCTCAACCCTAGATTCAAAAATATAATTTGGATCCAACAAATGTTCTGACGAGAGAATGGACGAAAATACTTCCCGTCGGTTCTTATACACCCCTACCATACAAGTGATTTGCCCTCCATGTGAAAGGATGCTAACCTGATGCAATAATGTGGTGTTGTGAAAAGCGAAAAATGTATAGCTGCCCAGATTTCTTAAGATCTTGGAACCATATGAGTATTTTTCCCTCCATGTGAAAGGATATTTACCTGATGCAATAATGAGGTAATGTATTGTTAAAAGCAAAAAATCATAAACCTTCTATAACCAACCAGTAAAGTCTTCTCCTTGGGAAACAGGCTAGAAAACTTCAGGCGTATAGTTCTGGCTTGGAATTCACCCACATGGAAGTTGTTTACATCATCACGGACTTGGACACTAGAGGAGGATTCTCTCAAGCTGTGACTTTGATTCATCTTTTGCAATTCCAACGTTAAAGCTGTCTACTGTTGCATCTCTGAATTAATTTGTTTTTTTAAGGCCAACATCTCCGTTTCCAGATTTTGGCATTGTGAGTCGGCCAATTTTTATGGGCATTTGGCCCATCCTAAATTTGGTTCAAATGGGTTCCATAGCAGTTGATCTTGCAGAGAGACCAGTGTCTCTTTGATACAAAAAGTGTAACAAACCTTTAATAGATTGAGATAAACCAATGGGAAAAGCTCACTTCGAGGGGTGAGGACCTCCGAGAAGAAGAAGATGGAAGAAAGAAACTAGAAGAATCTTTTGCTTTCTGCTAGATTTTTCAAAGCCAAAAACGCTCAATACATATAGCTGTCAGACTCTAACGCAATTTCTTACTATGTGGGCCTGGACCAATAAACCAACAATAAAAACAAAACAAATCAACAACCACATTCTAGTTTTACGGGCATAAGCCCATTAACAAATAACAACCCAAGGTCCGAACGAAAAAAACAAATCTGCTAAATTATAAAGAAACAAAACAATTGGGCCCATGGGCCTCTCTACATCAGTAAAATTCTCTCTCCATTGATTCTCTTCTTACGTCCCAAGCAGCTGACTTCACACAGGACTATATTACTTCCCAGTTCCGACACTTGCAAACCGCAGTCGGAGTGCTTTTGAGGTTCGATCTTCTCTTCATAAAGATTTTGGTCGTTTTTTTTTAATTGGGAATGTGATTATTTTCTTCTTGTTTTTTTTATTTCTTTTTAAGTTTCTCGAAAAAAGGAGTCCAGTAGATGAAACCATTATATAATTATAAATAAACCGGGGAAAAGTTTTAATCATAAGAAAGAGTGCTGTTGCACCCAACGCACTCTCCACTGAAAGTGTCTATTCAGAAGGTTAAATTTTATTTATTTATTTTTTTCATACATTTTTTTAAATCTTTAAACATTTAAAAATAAAAAATAAAATCATAAATTTATTAAAAAATATTTTCTCAATTATTAAAAATAAATAAATAAATGATCCTCGGTCAGCCCAGCATTATTGTTATAGGAAAATATGGCCCGGTGAAAATTAGGCAAAAACAGACCGAGTAGAGGGAAAGAAAAAAGAGATCCCGTGAGGAAAAAATTTATATAAGTAGGAAACAGTAGGGGTGATATCGGTCCGGTCCGGTCTTAGGCTGTTTTGTGGACCAGACCAAACCTATTCGGTCTACAGATTTTCAACCCTGGATCGGACCGAGTATAGATAGGACCGGTCCAGGCCGGTCCATCTTGGTCCAATCCGGTCCAGGGTCGGTCTGGACATGCCCCAAATGGGCCATTTAGTCCATCTAAATTTGATTTTTGTTGGGCCCAATTTCAATTATTTTTTACCCACTTCAAATTTTGTACATTTTTTTAGTTAAAAATACTAAAAAGAAACTTGATCTTGAAAAATACAATGATAAAATAAACTAATCTATATAAAAAACTAGAAAAAAAGATAATAATACAAAAGTTATTACAAATTACAAATTATAAACTGAAGTGAAAATTGGAAATGGGAAATTACAAGGGAAGAATGGGTGTTCTAAATAATATTTGACAAATCTCAATGTCTGAAGAAACCATGGCTAACTTCCAAAAGTTGTAAAATATAATAAATTAAAATATTAAGCAATCCATATCTTTTTTATAATTGCTTCTGCTTTGCAATCCAAGGATTTCAAAGGAGACCATTTTTGCACCAGTCCACATACTCGTTAAGTTACAATACAACCTCTTCTTTTTTCATTACCTCTCCTACTTTACACATCTGGGTAGAGTAT
Organism: Pterocarya stenoptera; assembly: GCA_003123785.1. Lineage (NCBI taxonomy): Eukaryota > Viridiplantae > Streptophyta > Magnoliopsida > Fagales > Juglandaceae > Pterocarya > Pterocarya stenoptera. The sequence goes on from QEOT01123492.1 coordinate 58,373, forward strand.
GCTTGCAGCAAAATAAATCTGAAAAGACAAAATAAGCATTAATGCAAGGAGAGGGTGGGGGCCAATTGATCGAAATATATGAACACCAAACACAAAAACGATAAAATAAAATAAAAGAGAGGGATTCCGATAAGTAAAGCTCTCAAATGGAAACTTTTCCTAACATACCAATTGTATAATACTATTTCACTGGCACGTCCCTTTCTTAATTCTCAATAAATAAATAAATAAGGATGTTTTGCATGCATAATAATCGGCATTTGAAATTTGTATTCACTCTAGTCCCTACCAATCACATAACACTACTATATACTTGTAAAATCAAACTTTCTTTTTTATGACAAATTAATAATCTCAAATAAATTATTGGAAATAACCCATTTGAATATATATATATATTTATATTTATATATATAGGAGCTAGCTAAAGAACTACTCTTCATGTACTTGGGGTGATCTTAATATCGTGGTTAATTATATAGGTTTATAGTTGGATTCTAGTTGGATTAAAGTCAATACATGCATGAAGTTAACTAACTTTAGGCATGCATGAAATAATAACTAGATAATACTCTTTGATTTAAGTTACCTAAGCCTCTTATTCTGATAAATAAATCTGAAAAATCAAAATAGTAGTACGTACACTTGTATACCAAACTACACAAAAAGTAATACTTATCAAACGACTCAAACCCACCAAAAGAGATCATCAGAGCCTAGCTTACCAACAATCTTTTCACTTCTTTAGTCTTCAATCAAGATTGGGTGTAGGGCCAGTAGGCATTGAATTTGATGCCTCCACAGAATTAACAAAATTCAGGTCCCCAACAAGTTTTATCTATAAAAATTTAAAATAAAACAAGTTAAATAAAATTACATAACATAGAAGATAAAATAAAATAAACCATAAAAGAGATCAAAGGTAATTTATTACATACCATATCCAGCTGCTTCTCAAATCCCTCCACCTCATCCATTAAAGTCATAAGGCTCATTGGAGTAGAAGAAGAACAAAGCCAGTTTTGTGCACATATGAGATCCTCAACATTCATTAGATTTAAACTACTTTAGAAAGGGTCAAGTACACGACCCGCAGTGCTAAATGTAAATTCAAAGGTCACAATAGATATCGGTATTGCAAGTACATCGCGTGCAACCTTAGAAAGTACGTGATATCTAGCTGAATTCACCTTCCACCAAATTAGAAGGTCAAAACTATCATCTTGATCCTCACATCTTTCAGCTATATATCTATCAACCTCTGATTTACTTTCCAAACTGTCTTCTAACTGTAACTGTTGCTTAAATTGGGCCATCAAATTTATCTTTCTACTCGTATTCTTGTCAGCTGAAGGAGATACATCTTCATGTGGGGAACTTGTGCGCTAAGGAGAATGTCCTTCTTCATTTTCTTTGTATGCCTCATACATGCGGAGAAATGCATTTATCACATCTCTATACCCTTACCAAGTGTATCACCCTTATGATTTTCAACAAAACAAAAGGAAAGAATCCTCTTGTGTAACTTCCAGTCATCATCAATAAAATGTGCTGTGAGACACATATAATTTAGGTTTTGCATAGATGTCCATGTATCCGTGGTGAGGGAAATTCGTTGCTCTCAAAGAGCATTTCTCAACTTTTATTTTTCCTTAAAAAATAAATTAAAACAATCCTTGGCAACCGTCATACGGGATGAAATCCCTACCCATTTAGGGCAAACTACAAACATAAACTTCTTAAAACCCTCCCCTTCAGCTAAAGGGTAACTCATCAAGAATAATCATCTTTGCTAAGGCTTGTCGGCAAGCCTCAACACTAAATGTAATAGGCACAAGTCCCCCACTAACACTACCACTTCCTCCCTCCACCTTTCAACCTAGAGTCGTCTAGGATTTATCCGTCTTCTTAAACAGACATTTCTTACATTGATTCTCAATATGATTCTTCATGTTTTTCCTACAATTGGCCTTCGTATCACATGCATACGAAGTACCAAAATAATGACATGTAGCCTTAGGTTTAGTTGGATCACCTTTTGGTATGATTGTAAAGTGATCTCAAACGAAAGACCTAACTCAACCTCTTTGTGACCTACCAACTGATTGTTCACTTACATTGGATATGGGTGGGGGTGGATGCATGTCTTGTATTGATTCTTGCACATCATTTGTAAAAGACTCAATCTATAAAAAGGACAAAAAGACAAGTGGACAAAAGAATTAGAAAACAAACATTAATTCATGTACAAGTGTTTACAGCTTGTACAATGTCTAAGACTCCAAACATTGATAAATGATATAGAGCAACAAGGACAAAAGATATTATGGAAACTTTCAGTTTTAAAACATATGACGGTACATCAATATTGAATATACAGCAGTCAAAAAATCAAATGTAACAAAAAAAATATATATATGGGGAGAACATGGACACATGCTAGAGTCAAACTAATATGCCTCATATAATATATATATATATTTATATATAATATATCATTGTTAAATGCATTATGTAACTATTTATAAAAAACCCATTATGTACATTCTGGACACATGCTAGTATGCATTATTATAAGCATTATGTGCATATTTATAAACAAACATTTTGTGCATATTTATTATAAGCATTCTGTTTTGCATTACATAAAAATCAGAACTTGACAACCAATGTATATTATGCACATTTTTCATGCTATAGAGCTTTCCAGGATTGACCATTCCCTTCATGTGTTAACTAATTCTGCACCTAAAATCACTAATTTTTTTCCTCACCGTGGAAGTTCAGATTAGGGACATCTACACTTGGATAATACAATTTACCAAATACAACATAACATAATTTACTAATTCCCAATATCCAAACTTGGAGAAGCAACATCTATACAATACATCCACCCCACATAATCGATCCACAGGACCACAACACACAAATAACACATACAAGAAAGCAGATATAGCAGAGTACAAGAGTTGAGACAGTGCACACGACAGAGCAAAAGATCACCACACCTAAACATGAAAAAAATATTCTCCAATCATCCCAAAATTCTTCAAAGTCAAGAGCATTTGAACAAAT
>QEOT01123493.1:4449-63957 GCA_003123785.1 Pterocarya stenoptera
ATATATATATATATATGGTGGCGTGGTCTGTTACATACCATCTTGAGGATCGGTAAATGAGTCGATGAAGTGAATTCCTGAAAGAAACAAAGCCAGAAAGAGCAGCTGCAACTTCATGCCGATCGACTTCCTGCACATTAATCTCTCTCTCTCTCTCTCTCTCTCTCTCTCTCTCTCCCTCGATGCTATTTATTCTCTCTCCGTGTGCGCGTGCGCTTAATAAGTATCTCACCAAACGTTCCTCTATCAAAGAAGAGATGAGTCTACGTACACGCTAGGTCTTCGTCTTTGTCTTCTTCGTGGAGGACGTCGCCGGCTAAGTTTGAATTGAAAAATATTTTCAATCCATCTCATTCTATATTTATAAATTTCATAAATTTTTATATAAAATATAATAAATAATTTAATTTTTTATAATTTTATAATTTCATACGTAATTATGTTTTGGGGTCTCAGAAACTGTACGTGGTACTAAATAATGCATGCAATAATCCTCAAGGATGCGCATCGCTTTAATTGGTAAAGAGAATTGCTATACATCAATCTACACACCACACACCAAATTATTTTTCAATTTTTTTTTATTCTAGTCTTCTTAAAACATTTATATTTTTTTATTCATCATCCATATAATACACATTTAATAAAAAAAGTTATGGTGTGTGGTGTGTAGGCTGATGCAAAGATTAATTCATTGGTAAATATTAAGTGTCGTCGACTTCGTGTGATTTTGAACCCCCCTTTTTCGACGTTTACTTCGGCTTTTTGTGGCGAGTAAAAATCGCCGAAAATAGACTCTATTCCGACGATTTTTTTTTATTGCTGGAAATTCTCATAATCGTCACTTTAAAGCCGTCGAAAAATCGCCGATTTAGATCAAAACCAGCGAGTTTCAATTCTATTTTCGACAATTTTGAATGCTGAAAAAGGCCTTATTTCTTATAGTGATCTCTAAGCAACAATCTTTGAGAATTGATCAGTTGGGGCTAACAAACATTATACTCGAGGATGAGTTATCTCTTCAAGCTATTCAAGCCATAACTAAAGCTAGAGAGTCTTGAACTAGTGCTGAGATGCTTGTAAGTGACATTAGAGTAATTAAAACTGTAAAGCTTTTGATGTGAGAAGTAAATAATAACCTCAGATCGGTATTGGAGAGAAGGAAAAAAAAATAATCAAAATATCATAGTAACTATGACATAAATCAAAATATATGTTGACGCACAGGAAAGGACAATAAAATGATAGAAATATCCCTTTTAGGAACAAACCACACCAACCCCAGCTAGCTGGTCAACTGTACATACTTGCTACGAACGAGCAGAAGAAAAATGAGAAAAAGAAAAAGAAAATTCATGACCTAGCTTGTAGAATACATCGATATTCAAACAAAAATTAAGTTTGGCAGAGAAAAATAGATACTTTTCAACAACTGAATTGGACCTTCAGATCCCTAAGAAGACGTTGAGTAGAAAATGATGACAAGCTGCATGTGATGGAGATACGTACGTACGCAAAGATTTTAAATGATGATGCACACGATGACACATATCATAAGTTATTTATTACGAAAATGACATAATATTTGAATCATTTTAATAAAAAATAATTATATTTTTAATAAATAATTAGTTACAAATAAATATTTTTTATAGAATACTGTTACTCAATCTCGCTTCCTCAAACTTGCCACTAGCCTAATTGCATTTTATTTCTTTTTAAAAAGAATATTTTTTAAACAATATATTTAAACATTTTTTTAAAAATAAAAAGAAAACATACCACATACCTTATAGCCAATTCATTAATCATTAAGAAAAAATAAAAAATAAAATAAAATACTAGAGCGGTTACTTTGGGGAGGCAAACTAATGAGGCCAAATATCATTTTTTTTTAATGATCCATATTTTAAATGTAGGACAAACTATAATTGTAGGAGTATAATTATTTTACAAAATACTAATTATTTAAAATGAAGTTGTAACAAAATTGTAAAAGAGTTTATCCATACCACTACTCAAAAGCTATATGATATGGCCGGCTACGTACGTACGTTGGTCGGAATTGCATTGTCGCCGGAGCTAGCGCCCATTGATGGCTGCAACTCAAGAGTTACAAATATATAACCTTCTTTGCATTAAATTAATTTCTAGCTGCAACCATGCAAAGTTGTTGGGATCGATGCCAGATGATTTAGCCGAATTAGTGCCTCACATAGGAAGAAAAGACCCCAGCGTAGCCAAAGACAACTTGCCGGCCAGCAGACATAGATATCAATACCATAAATATTAATTTCGCCGATGCCGGCAAGTCATCCTTGGCTGCTCCGAGCTCTCTACTTCTTCGTGCAAGGCACTTTCGACGAACTGATGCAGTATTAATGCTTTAGGCAAGCAATGGGATGTATATGTATATAGGAAGAACGCCTAAGTTGACAAGTGAAGTGTGCTGAAGTTTTGAACTAGCGTGATCAATGTTATGAGAGGGAATGCATCAAATCATGATCAAGAAGGCCGTGATGACAGCCAAAAAGGTCAGACAACAAAAGGCACCGTCCAAATGTAATGAATGTATTCAGCACGGCCGAATCCATCCAAAGGCTTTCTAATTACTCAAATGGCAATAGGCGATCGGTGCCTAATTCAAGATACTTGGGGTCCCACTTTTCCTTTTGTGGTGACAACAACCAGTTAAAAGTCATGAGCATGGAGATCAGCAGGAGCTAGCTAGCAAGCTACCCAAGGGATTTGTTTTTTTTTTTATGATCTTTAATTTGGTCTGGGGATATCATGATCTTGAAGGGATCTTGAGATCTTGAAATGAGTACTGTCAATATTTTGGGTTTTGATGAGCGCCTACTTAATTGATTTTCTGTCTGCTGTGGGTCAAAATAATTAGGTCCTTGTTTTGGGTTTCGACTTTGGTTTTGTCAGCTTTCATGACATGTATAGGTCCCGGTTTTAATTAGGAATCCAACAAGCTGCGTGCGTGATTAATCCTAGGAAAATAGTAGTATGTCATTTGAGTTTGTCATTTTAAGAAAATTATTTTTTCGTGTATTTATATATTTTTTTTAAAAAAATATTTAAATATATTAAAAAAATATAAAACAAAAAAAGAAGATAAAAAAAAAACTTTGTATTGGCAGGCACGTCTAATGGTTAAAACTGGACGACACATTAGTACATTTCATAACACTATCTTTAGGATATAAATTATAATGATACGACCCAATAATCAATTACATTTTTTAGGACGATAAATTTCCTCCAGTTAATTGTTATAGTGCCAGTAGATACGAAATAGAGAGACCAATTATCATGTCCAAGGAATTAATCGTGAGAATCTTTTGTGGTTTATGATACTTCTTTAGAGTCTAGAAATTGCTTAAAAGTTTTTATACGAAATAAAGAGTGGCCTGAAATTGTTATTTGAGGCTAAGTGAGAGAACATTTTCATCAAATTTGTATAGTACGGCATCTAAAGATTAAAATAAACAATGCCTTGGACTTGATAATTGGTCTCTCTATTTCATATCTATTTATTTTATCTACGAAAAATTATAATCTTATTTATTTTCATAATTATTAATTTTTATATCATTTCATCTAATCATTATTATATTTTTAAATTAAAAAATTATATTTTAATAATATTTTATTTAACTTTTAATATTTATCACAATTCTTTTAATTTCATTTCATTTTATCTATCAAAAACAAACTAAACTCTATTTGTCACTCTCAAATTACTTTGCTACAGGCCGAAACTGGCGGTGGGGGAAAATCCTGCGAAATCGGCTGATTATGCCACGTCAGCCGAGATATATTAAAAAAATTACAAAAACGGTGGGAAATTTCGTTTTAGGCTTTGTTGTCTTTACGAAACACAGGAATTCGTCTTCGCGAGACCGAAGCTTGCTCCGAAATAGACCCAACATTCCGTCTGCTTGTTGCGGTCGCCGTCGTCTGGATTAGGGTTATGGGATTTAGGGTTACGGTTACGGTTAGGATTTCGAGATTTAGGGTTAGGGTTAGGTGGAAGACGAAGGGGAGACTAGTGGGAAGCAGGGGGTCTTCGCTGAGTTGGGTCTAGACGAATGAGGGTTTCAAAACAGAGGGAAGAAACAGAAAAACAGGGCCACCGTCTTGGAGACGAGTGCTGAAGAAAAGAGAAATGGTATGGAGAGGCTTAGATGCAGAGGAGAGGAGTCGCTGTGCTAAAGGGATTGAAATGGAGGCTAGAGTGAAATTGTTGAAGACGATTGGAGGGTTTCGAAACAGAGGGAAGAAACAGAAAAACGGGACCGCCGTCGTGGAGAGGAGTGCTGAAGAAAAGAGAAATGACAGGGAGAGATAGAGACGAAGGGGAGAGGAGTCGCGTGCTGAAGGGATCGAAGAGGAATGGAGGCTGGAGTGAAATTGTTGAAGACGAATGAAGGGTTACGAAACAGAGGGAAGAAAACAAAAAGGGACCAACACGTCCCGTTTCATTTTCCAGAGGCAAGGCTCCCCGCGGTTCCCAGGCCGATTGCATATATTATTTTTCCTCAAACAATATTGCTGTTGTCTTAAATTGCATAAGAAATATGCACGTATAATTAGATTATGTTTGGAAGCACGGGAAATTTTATCTATATTTTATTTTATTTTATTATTATATTTTTTTAAAATTTTTATATAAAATATAATAGATAATTTAATTTTTTTTAATTTAAATTTAAATTTTTTAAATTTTAAAATAATAATAATATTAAAAATAATATTCTAAACTTTTATCTTAATAATATTTATAAAATTTTTAAAATTTTTTATCTCGTCTTCATAAAATTTCTTAAACCGGCTTAAACCGGGCTAAATTCATTTATACCAAAAATTAAAGCAATTAGTAACCTACAGATCATCTGGAGCTAGCTAGTAGCTCTTTTATTGTTTCGTCTTTTCAATGTAATTTTTTCAAGTACTACTTATTCACAATTTTGTCAGAGTTAATCAGGAACAATGAAAAAGAAAAATTACATGCAGAGATTGCAGGCTTTTACATGATGGGAGATAGCTGTCTTGGGTATGTACTGGGGACCCACAGTGTTGTTTTGTTCCCTTGAATTGAAGGCATCCATGATGGGAAGCCTCAAGGTCTTCTGTTTCTTTGTTGCCCTTTCTTATAGCAATCCTCCATCTAATTGAAAAGTGTGGATTCATAATAAATATTGTCACACAAAGATCAAGCCCTCCTTCCCCTCGCGCCGCACTAGTTATATAGGTCCTCGCTTTTCTAGACAAGGGCCAACAGTTTTAAACAAGTTTTTAAAAAGAAAACAGGGTGCAACAAACCCATATGTATGTATATATGTGTGTATATATATATATATATGTATGTGTGTGTTTGTGTCGTGTGTCTATCTCTTATGTCAGACGAACTTAATCAGCATCAACGTCCCCATGATATATATCTTTGGGTCTAAGAATAATATATGGACTAGAGCTAGTTTTAACATTTTGAGCAGATCACATTCATTTTGACGTCACCCATGTCTTAATCTAAGTTGTTGTTTGTTGCGAAAAAGTCACACGTACAGGATATGAAATTTACATAGCTCGACAACGTGCTTATGTCGGACAGCCTGGCAGATCAAGAAATGATGGTTTATTCTACTTTTCACCCATCCAATTGCAAATAGAGCTATAGGTAGTTTAAAAAAACCATGGAGTATATATATATATATATATATATATATGGGTAAATTGTTTGCTTCAAGATTATATATATATATCGTTTTGACAAAGAAATATAAAAGGTTCAACTCTTACATACAATTATATAATGTATATACTTTGTGAGTTGCTAAATAAACTGCAGAAGGTGATCATGATGCAGCTGCCTGGTCTGTGGCAAATCATGAATGTGACGACAACATAAACAAGGTTTAAAAATGATTCATTTGTATAAGTTCTAACATGTGGAAGCACTTCTTTACAGTAACAAACTGGAAGCCCCATGATTTCTTCTAAATGATCATATGACCGTAGTAGTACCACTTCTTCATCGGCCAATTGTCTCGCTTGCTTACAAGCCGCACATCAGAATGTTTGGATGTTGTCATCAGTGGCACTTCTAAATTATAAGGGCTCATTTGGATGATGAGATGATTTTGAGATGATTTTAGGTAAGTTAAATAAAATATTATTAGAATATTAATATTTTTTAATATTATTATTATTTTTTATATTTTATATAGAAATTTAAAAAAATTATAATGATATGATGAGATGAGATAGATTGAGAATGTTTCTATATCCAAACAGAGCCCGTTGTCTGTGCCTGCCTTGTTGCTTATCATGACCATCAGGTTAATTAAGAGTATAATAATCAGAGAATAATCCGGTAATAAGATTAGATTTGTTTTCATATTACAGATCATGCAGTACTAATTATATTGGCCTCAAAAAGTAATATATATATGTATATTTAAATAAAATTTAATGATAATAATATAAATGAAGTATATCTCTAAGCAAAATAAAATTACAATATAATGATTAACGAGAGAACTTTTAAAGATAATTTAAGTAATTAATATACCACAATTAATTAATTTATATTTTTTACAATAAAATAACTGGTTTAGTAAAAATTTTAAGACCGACAGATAAATAAGCCATAGATAGAGTTATTAAATCTAAGATTGAGGTTAATAAAGTAATTATGAAAAAAATCAGGATGTAACTTGGGGATCATGATCATGTGGTCTTGGTCTATAATTTGAACATGCATTAATTATGGGGCAGCATTGTTCCTCTCAATGTCAATATGGGTGTGCGCCCCATGTTCTTTTCAAAGCTATGGTGGGTACACCCTTATGTTTTGTCACCCATATTGACATTGAGAGGAAGACATCTCTAAACCATATTTTTTTGTAATTTCTTGCATAATTTTTTGATTGTACAATTAGCTAAACCAAACAAGATTATAATTTTGTCCTGTCACCAAAAATCACATACAAACAGTACATCTAGACTCCAACAATCACCTGGAAAACAACTCCACAACCTGTAAAACTCCTTTAATAAAATTATACATACTTCCACAAAAATATAATATCAATGAAATCCTCCAACACATTTAATAATAATAAAGACTCCATATAGTCTAATAAAATCAGCAAAGTTCCAACAATACCAGCCCAAGAAAAATGACAGTTCTCAAAGTAAGACTCTCTAATACTCCTATTGTACTTATCCCACTACACAACTAGTCTCGCCCACACATTCTATTCTTGATCCCCAGCTGAACCATCAAGATCATCTAAAAATATTGAAGGTGATTGAGTGAATTATCAACAATTCAATAAGAAGTTAACATATACTAATATGTAAACATGAGCCAATTAGAGAATGTAGAACCAAAACAAATTATCAAAATACAAGAACGACAGTTTAGAAATATTAATAGGAAAATGCTAGGGACCCCGCTGTGGCATCCCGTTACTTTGTGTAGTACTGGGTATCTTAATAGCACTCATATGCATTTCGCAGTTTAATATTGTTATTATAATTCAAATTGCAAGATTACGATTATGATATTGCATCAACAAAGAATTACAAAAACCACGAGTGCTTACATCAATGGAGGAAAACCATGAGTGCTTAAATCAACAAAGAGTTACAAAAACAGGTTCAATAAAATCCCAAAAACAGGTTCAATGGATGTTTAATTAATGATCTAAACAACTGAAAGATCATTAAAATGTATAATTAATGGTCTAAACACGTCATTGTGACCAAGATTACAAAATTATCTCATGGCGTCTACCAATCACAATGCACTGAAATCCTAATGAAAAGCCTCCGCAGTGTGTCCAATATCAGTTTTGTCCTATAGGGCATAAAAAAAAGGTTAAAAGTAGCAACGCAATTCACTAAAAAGATTACCAAAATAATTTAATTTTACATTACCTGTGAGTGATGAGCAGCCTACCAACGGACTAAGAACTCTACTTATCATGCCCTCCATGGAAGTAGCTGCATCAACTGTGTTGCTAGTATAATGATCGGGGATACCAGGGTACTGTGTCTTCAACTGTTCTATCTGGCTAATCAATTTAACACAACTGCTCTCGGCCTGTGAAGCATTGGAACACAGTTCATAGAAGCAATTTTGGATCCTATCGTACCTTCGCGCATCGTCAATGCTACTAGTGTCATAACTACTTTTCACGAAAGTGTATTTTCGCTTTATATCTTTCCTCCATCGATCCAAGATGTATTTTGATGGTATTGTATATTGGCCCAACTGAGTTAAGACACGGAGAGCGTGCCTGCACAAAATACCCCTAAACTCAAATAACTTACAACTGCATTTCACATCAAGGGGATCTTGATCAACTTTGACATTAAAGGTTACACGTTTTAATAAATCATTACCAACTTGAACCTCATCCACAACAAGGAACGTAGATCTATTACCCTCACACCCCATCTCCTTAGTAGTCAAATATAGAAATCCTCGCAATTCCTCTTGTACTTCTTTGAATTTAGCAAGAGTATATGTACTTTGAAATTGCTTCTCAAGAGGATAGCGACTGAAGCAAGGAATGTTCGTGTTAAAGGAGTTGAAGTTAGCAATTGTTTCATTCTCTACCTTCCTCCTAAGGGCCAAATCATACTGGTCAACAAATTGCTTCAGAGTAGTTCTAGAGTGAACGTAGTCGTCGAAAAATGCATTCATTCCTTCACTCTGCTGTGTAGTTGACATTCCTGCCCAGAATGTGTCTCTAACATAGGCCGGCACCCAAAAATGTCGATCACTATACAGTGATACCAACCATGCATTCTCATGCAAATCATATGTATCAAGCATACGGCACCAATGTTCCTCAAACTCATGCTCACTGAAAGAGTCATAAACACACCTATGTATAGTACTCTTGATTTCTCCATATCGACAATGTGATCCAAATTTCTCAGTAAATTTTTTCATTATATGCCACAAGCAAAATCGATGCCTAGAAGTTGGAAACACCCTTGAGATTGCAATTTTCATAGCCTTGTCTTGGTCTGTGATGATTGCATCTGGTGGTTGGTTATTCATACACTGCAACCATGATTCAAATAACCACTCAAATGTATCTGCGTCCTCACTGGATATCAATCCGCACCCGAGTAAGATTGACTGCCCATGATGGTTCACACCCACAAACGGTACAAAAGGTATTTTATACGCATTAGTCAGATATGTTGTATCAAATGTAATCACATCCCCAAATGATTCATACGCAGCTCTACTCCGGGCGTCTGCCCAAAACACATTCTTTAACCTCATCCCATTGTCAACGTCTATCTTATAATAAAACTCTGGATTTCTTTTTTGCATATCTTCGAAATAGTTACATAGAGTTACACCACCTTCAACCCCGAGATGAAGTTGTCGTACTTTGTCAATGTAGTTTCGACACTCATTTTTTCCGAATGTTACATTCTCATAATCCCCAGCTTCAATAACTACAGATTTGAAATTTTTGGACAACCTTATTTCTGCATAGTCATTTTTTTTAAGTCTCTTAGCGACACGAGTATCAACTTTCTTAAAGCATCTGAAATGTCTTGCATTTCCTGGACTACAAGCATGTGAGTGATCCAATATCACCTTAGATATAGTATATCCACCTTCATCATTGAATACCGCATTAATCCTAGCCTTACACCCCATCTTTACTGTTTGTCTTGGTTTCATAACATTGGGAGCCTTACTCTTTGATGTGCCTCCTCGCGCGCATGCCAAACAAAACCATCTTACCGTCCTATCGTCATCCTGTCTAATATTCCTTTTGGATATTCCAAACCCCTTTTTCTTACCATACTTCATATAATAAGCATGCACTTCTTCTACAGATGAAAATTGCATTCCAACTGTAGGTTCTTCAATAGTTTCATCACCTCCAATCTCCTTATCAATTCCTACCTTATCACACTCATTAGTTGAATATTCTATGTTGGCATCCATTGCAACGTTCAAGTTGTCTACAAAGATACAACATGTGAAACAAGGATATTAGAATAAAACTTTTAATATTGTAATATAAAAATAGTCAAACATGAAGCCCTATACAACTATTAATCCTAGCTGCAGAACTCTAGCATCTATTTCTAATATTGAGCTTTCCATGATATGGTTTCTATTTCCAAAATTTATGGTGGAGAGGACCAAGAGGAAGCCAAATTGTTCCCACTTCAAGCTTCCTAGTATAAGAGTATATTACCCAATGGGTGCATAATGGAAAGCTCATATTTCATGGCAAAACATATATATACAACTTCACTGCATGAAGAGAGTCAATCGTAGTGGTGGCAAAACGTACACTTAAAGCATTCATATAATTACAACACGTAAAAAAGCAACAAACCAAAAGATGATAATGTGGAACATGCCACTTAGCCCACAATTTTACAATCACAAACAGACAAAGCACGGATTTGCCAATGTCTTTGAATCCTCTAAATACTTTCATGCAAATTTTGTTGTGGCATTTTGTTGAGCACTTGGTGCTTAAAAAATCACTTTATTAGTCTACAACAAAACTCAACAACAAATCTCAACCACAAACAAAACAACATTTGCAAAATCGCTTAGACATAGAGACAAAATCAAAAGACCAAGCAAATTCCAGAGAAACAAAAAAAAATGTAGAGAATAGCCGGTGCAGGGGAAACGGAGGTAAAAAAAAATCAATTTACTTTGAAAAAATCTTGTGCCGATTGGAGATGAGGACCGATTCAGGGGACAAAGTGCCGAAAAAGTGCCAAAAATAGAGGGGAGGAGAGACGAAATCGATGGGGCTGGGAATGGATGAACTCGATGGGGCTGGGAATGATGAACTTGACGGGGATGGGAATGACGAACTCGACGGAGAAATTGAGGGGTTCGATGGGTTCGACGAAGAAACTGCACTGTGGGAAGGGAGATTCAGTCAATGAGAAACAAAAGTAAAATAAAGGAGAAGGAGAATGCCAAGTTTGAAAGGAAATGTGTTTCAACCAACTTGGAGGACCCACGTCAAACGGGAAGAGAAAATGAGATCCCACAGTAGGGTCCCTAGCATTTTCCATAATTATATACAAAAGTCCTATGGCATAGCATAATTGACCAGCATCATATCAGAATGGATTCCATATTTAACCCACATGATAGAGTTGTGCAAACATCATCAGCCAAGAGAGCAGAAACAGAATGTGAAATCTTCCCCTTATTATTCTTGGAGCTCGAAGTGTGCATATACGAAAGATCATGTAGAAAACCACTTTGTTTTCAAAGTGGGTGCACCAAAAAAGTGATGTAAGTACCAGCACAAACAGAGGCCACAGTTTTACACTCGTGATAAGGTCAGGACGAAAGCAGAAACAGAATGTTATGCCAAAGATTCTCAGATGCAACCTTTCATATCATAGCAAAGTATTGATCACATCTATATCATCATGTATAAAAAAATTTAGATTTCATATTCACTTTTTTATACAGTTGATAAACAGAGTGCCAAAAATGCTTATGATTACACCAATCATGACAGAAAATATTCTTCTTTTCTTATTCGGATATAGTGAGTTATACAGAAAAATGACCGAGATTGTTTCCATTGTTCCATAACAAAATATGCAAGTTTTTCATAAAATCCACCTTAATCCGTTTAGGCAAAGTCTAGCATAAAAGCTCCACTCACCTGATTCTTGCAGTGTATCATATAAGTCTTGGGTCTGACCTCTAAAAGTATCACAACCTAAAACCAGAAAATATTCACTGTTAATAACCCAAACAAGCACTTACTAACGAACCCCAAACAAACACAAAACTAACTTTACTAATGAAAATCCATAGCCTGAACTACAGATTCAACATGCATAAATTCATTACAACATTCAAAGAAATTCACTACTTTCCGAAAATTAGCCCATCCTCCTCATATTTGATTAATTGTTTGCTACAAGCACATTAACCAAACAACTCACACATTAAAGAACAACATTACTCTTGACTTATCACACAAACAAAACTCACAAATGAAAAATCAAGCAGTCAAACAGGCCAAACAACCACACATCAACCCCAAACAACCACACATCCACCCAATCAGCCACACGCATCAACTCAAACAGCCCCAAACATCAACCCAAATAGCCACACACATCAACCCACTATGCACTCTCAATTTCCACAATTTCAAACACAAAAAATATATATATATATAGTACAACCTACAGTCTCCAAAAATTCATTCAAAAGAATCTCCACAAACCAACACACTATGTATGCATAATCTTCATCATTTCAAACACCCAAACAGAGATAGTACCACCTTCCAGTAGACACCAACATACAACTTACACATTAACAGTGCGATAACGAGAGTGTAACTTACCCAAATTGCATTGCGGTGGTCTGTTGCACACAAGAAATGAGGGGCGCAGCCTAGAGGTGAAATTACTATTCTGTGATCATCATTCAGCATCCCATTAGAAATTAATTTCTGAAATTCGGGAGATGGTCGCCCGGTGGAAGAAACAAAAATCAAAGGAGTGGTATAATCGACCGAAGGGTGGTGGTGGTGCACAACGGCTCGAATCGAAACAGAGACCAGAGACAGCCGAGAGACGAGCTAAAGCACAGTCAAAGGAACGATAAAAACCAACGGAAAAATAGAGACAAGAGAGAGAAAGAGACGAACATAGACATGGGGCTTGCCGGCGTGATGAAGGGAGAAGGAAAACTGAAAAGAAAAAGAAAGAGAATCTGAAGCGCCCCCCGGCGGGGGGGAGTAGAACTTAACCCAAAACAAGCTCTTTAGATGGGCTGACTTCTTCGCGAGCCTAGGCCTGGGCTTCGGCCTGGGGGTTATAAAAACCATAAAATATAAACATCAAACCTTGAAATAAAAAAATTCTTCTCTATCTCTACACCAATTTTACCACCAACAGGAGTCACTTTTGATTGATTGTCCCTCTCTGTAGTCACTAGCCACCCAATGCGCGGTGGCCACCACCATAACTTTTTTATAAAAAATTTCGAGTGAACTTATTTTACATATGATGAAAAATAGATGTAGCAGCTTTTGGTTGAAGGATATAAAAGATTCGTTTCATTGGTGATCTACCCGAAACCGTAATCAATTCTCCATTTCGGGCGGCATTGTAATGGATTATTGTTGCGGCTCTCCATCCTTTGCTCTTTTAATTATTACAAATTTGCCTATTAAAAAATCTCTTATGTTTTTCAACTATGTATGCAAACGTGGTTAAAGAGTACTAAGAAGTTTGAGTCTGCAATGCTGATTTATTTGTGATACTTGACAAATATGTAAGGTTTGAAAAGATGGATCGATTCAAGCCTATTCATATTATATTTTTAATGAAATTAGTCAATAAATTATATTTTATAATCTTTTATACATAATATTAAATACTTTAATTGTATTATATATAATTTTTAATACTTTTTATCAATATTGAATTACCTGATTCGTTGAATCAGACCTTAAATGATTTCAATTTTTTGAATAATATATATATAAATATATATATATTTATATAAACAAAAGTGCAGAAATCAGCACATGATATAATAGAGGAGACAATCCCTCAAAGTAATCATACAGCCTGGCAGCATGATTACTTCAGAAAGCTTTACCACCAAAGGAAATAACTTTTTGAGCAGTTCTGCAGTAAAAGTTTTACACTAAAAAACTGTTTATATTATCCACTTTAATTTGTCTATTTATTTTGATATTTTATATATATTTTTTAATTTTTTTTCTTTATTTAATAATTAAAAAAATTGATTATTAGTATATTGATATATTTTTTATATTTTTTAAAATATTTTAAAATAATAAAAAAATATGAATAAAATATTAAAAGAAAAATAAAATGAGAATTTTAAACTAGCAATAAGGCTGAATAGTGCACTCTGAGCTACAGAGTAATACCGTTCTTTTACACCACACTTTACTTACCATACATAATTTAATTTATAAAGTAAATTTTTAAAATTTAAATTTTATAGATCAAATCTTATTATTTAAATAATATAGATGAGAAATAGTACACACCAATTTAAAAAGAAAATAACTTTTTTTTTTGGGAAAAAACTTTGTCCTCTCCTTTGTACTGCTTTATTTAACCACTTGTAAAAAAAATTATTTTTTATTTTAACTTAGTGGTTTAGGAAGTAATTTTAAGTGTATTAAAATTTTATTTTATATTTTAAAAATATTTAAACATATTAAAAAAATGTGAAAAGAAAAAAAAAAGTTGAATTAACATTATCGGTCAAATAGATCGGACTATTCTAAACGGCAAAATAGCCCGACTTTTTTTTTTTAATAACTATAATAGTGGACGGGCCTTTTAGGCCATTACTTAAAAATCCACCCTTTGTAGGGGACCTTCAAATAAAAATGGGATATTATTATTATTATTATTATTTAAAAGTTTACATTAAATAATAATTTAAATGATGTCTAATTTTAAATAATTTTTATTGTGTGAAAGACTATTTATAATAAATTCTATATTTAATCCACTTAAAAATACAAATAATATATACTTTTAACTAAGATTTTTCAAATTTTGCTAAATTTTGAAGTAAGACAAAATTTAAAATGACTCCTCATTTTAAATTATAATGTTAAATATAAAATTAAAAATTCTAAACAAAGCTTCAATTTATTTAGATAAAAATTAAAAGTTGAATAAAATATTATTATAATATTATTTTTGATATTATTTTTATTTTAAAAAATTTATTATTGATTATATTTTGTATAAAAATTTTAAAAATTTATAATAATTATATGAGATGAGATGAGATGAAATAGTTTCGTTTATATAGAAAAACCAGGTTGCAATTACTTCCTTACAGTCTCGAGGTGGGATCAACTAACAAGGTGGGGTTTGGATAGTAAGATGAGATGAGATAGTTTTAGATGAAAATTAAAATTTGAATAAATATTTTTTAAATAATTTTTTGAATATTATTTTTGTTTTGAAATTTGAAAAAATTAAATTATTTATTATATTTTATATAAAAATTTATAAAATATGATGAGTTTAGATGATTTTGATATCCAAGCCTATCTCTTTTGATCTCAGTTCCTACTTCCTAGAGATAGAGAAGAGCCCTTGTGAGTAAAGGTGGTCTAATATATATAGAAAAATAAGTAACTTACAAATATTTTAAAATTTATTTTATAATTCCATGTGAAATGAAAGATAATTTTGTAAAATGAAAAAAAAAATCATTTTTAATAAAGTCCAATGAATAACCATCTTACCAAGAGCACTTTCGTGATCTTGGTCCTTCCTTAAATGGTCTCTTTCCTCATTTATTATATGTTTCCTCAAAAAATACTTTATAAGCTAGTGTGGACACACTCTCAGTTATAACTTTTATGGTTGACTTGGCATAACTTGATTTGTAATAGAAGTTCGTTACAAAAAAGCCTTAAATCATATATATTCATTTAATTAATATGCAATTTATTATTTCTATTATTTTATTTAAAAACACATATTTAAGTAGAGTTTTTTTACTTAATAGTTATGTACCACATAACTGTTTTTATTTTTTTTTATTTTTTCTCAGTAGGTGTGTGGTTTATGTTTGTTGAATATAATTCTTCATTTAAGCATTAAAATAGGACAATATCACAAAAACAGATTGAAAGATAAAAATGATAAATGATATATTAATTAGGGAGAGGTATATGATATAAGGCTCCTATGTAAAAAATTTCTTAAAATTAAGTGCGTGTTTAGGATTGCGGTAGTAAATATATCTTATAGCTTTATGATTTATAACTTATAACTTAAGTAATAAGTTATACATTAAAAAATTATTTATTATTTGGTAACTATATATTTAAAACACTTTCAAACATGTTACGAAAAAAAATTAAAAAAATGCTTTCCAATATAGAAATTACGATTATTTGAATTTTTAAAGATTATGATCATATCCTTAAAAGTTTAAAAGTTGTAATTATTTGAAAGTTGTATGGGTATTTTCTTCCATTGAAAAAATTGAATTACGTTCCGCAAACGTTCTTTTTAACTTATTTAAGATTAAAAGTGTTTTAATATGTAACACCTAAACAATCTAATTTTTCCATTCAATAGTTTTTAAAACTATTTAAATACTTGTCATGACGACTACCGCAATCCCAAACAGCACCTTATGTTTGGAAAATATGTTTCACCCAAAATTTTCATCTTCATCTCATCTCATCTTTACACTTTTTCAAATCTCCATACAAAATATAATAAATAATTCAACTTTTTCAAATCCCAATATAACTTTTTCAAATTCTAATTCAATTTTTTCAAATCTTAAAACTAAAAAATAATATTTTAAACTTTAAAACAAAACATAAAATTCATATCTTATCCCCAAACATAATCTAAATCTCCTACAAATGAAATCTACCGTGTTTGCAGTGTGAAGGGTGTGTCCCCCGCACCTTTCAATCTTACAGTACACGAAGGGATTAATCATGCCATCCTCAAAATTCAAATTTATTCGTATTTGTCTCTTGATTTACAGAGATGATATCTGTTAAAGAGACGACACAGATATGCCCTTCTCAAACCTTTGTCCGAAATTCAACTAAAGTTTAAACATCAGAATTTGGCATTTTCTTTTATGAGCATCTTTAGGTTTGATGTTGACGGGTATATAATGTGCAGAGATGGGCTGGCTTCAGAGACTTATCGGAATGGTATATGAGACAATGACCCATTCCGTGTATGAAGCTCTGATCATCTAATATTTTGCAGTTTCTTCTTCAGTAATGCTAGGATACAGTTTTAAGTTGCCAGACGAACTTCCTTTAAAACAGAGAAATACTCTAATCACAAAGTGATCACTCAAAAGTAATCCCACAAAATGATGTGACTTGATGTGGTTTGTTAGATTTGTAAAACAGATCCGACAGATCACATGAAACTACGTTAGTTTGTGGGATTACTTTTGTATGATCACTTTGTGATTGTAGCACTCCTCTTAAAAAAATTGGAGTCCACCATGAAAAAAATTATTTTTTTCATGTAAGTTCCAAATTTATCTACTTTTTTTTCTAGACGTGTAAATATCATTTATCTTCCCTTATCATCCTTATTCCTATGTAATGTAACAAAGACCCATTCCCTTTGTGTGTTTACAGAAGACCTCCAATCTGAACACAATAGGAGGCCAATTCTCTCTAAAATTCCTTTTGCCTACATAAGAATTCGATATATTGTTTGGCAAATCAATGGTTTTGTTCTGTTTTTTGGTCCTTGATTAAGAAAATCTGTCGTTATCGAATGTAAAGGACAGAAATAATATGCTATATTCCAAATTTCTGTTCTGCTCAAGTATTTTCATTTCATCCCATGGCTCTAAACTCTCTCTCTGAAGAATCGATTCCTAAACAATGAAGCGATTTGATCACATCAGAGTCCAATTGACTAGGCATCCTCGAGAGGGAATATGCTCATATTTTCATTTGTTCTATCTTATCCAAACCATTTAAAAGGTAGTTGCCTCGGGTCCATCATTTGAGGCTCCCAAGTTGACAACTTATCTGAAACACCCCCCCTCCCCAACAAAAAAGAAATCTTCAGGGAACAAAGGAAAGGAATAAAAACAAAGACAATCTTTCTTTTGAGCATTTTCAGATGCTTCCAAGTTCCAACATTTATGATTTATTCAGTGTTGATCAGAAGAATTGTTTAAGGCAGAGTGCAATAGCAGTTTTTTCTTGTGGGTTCTTATGGCAGGGCCTGATTATCAAGCCAAGTCTACAGATAGGAGTAATATTGTAACAATCTTAGCAGCAGAAGGGGTTCAGTTCCTTTTATCTGGCGAGGAAAAGGTAATCTTTTTTTAAAATATTTAGAAAGTTGTTCTCCAAAAAGCAACACTTATTGTAGAAATTGGACGATCATAGCAGAAGGGGTACAGTTACAAAATCTTAAAACCTTGGCTTCCACCAACCTTAAATCAATTGCTTCCAGTTTAGAAATGGTCTCTCTTTCAGCTTTTACAGAAGTACTAATATAGATTGTTGGGCTGATCTTGAAAATAGGTACCCTTATCCTCTTGTGATGGGAAGACAACTTGCCTCTTCTTCTCAGCAAACTGGTGCAGAACCTGCAAAACCTTTATCCCCAAACTGGTACAAGTTTATGACATGCTGAGTACAAGATGTGAAAAGATGGAGATAGTGTTTGTTTCATTCGATCACAACGAAAATGAATTCGAGGAACACTTGAAGTGCATGCCATGGCTTGCAGCTCCATTCGATGTGAATTTGAGCAGAAGATTGAGCAAAAGGTACCATGTAAAACATTTGCCATCACTAATTCCATTGAACAGCGATGAAACATCAATTGAAGAGGACTTGATTGGGTTGATTGAAGACTATGGGGCTGAAGCATTTCCCTTCACTAGGAGTAGAAGAGAGGAATTGAAGGCTGCTGATACTGCGAAGCTCGAAGGAGGAAAATTAGAAGATCTTTTGGCACACGAAGGAAGAAGTCATCTCATAGCCATGGACGGTAGAAAGGTGATGAACATCATCTATATCTGCCCTTTCTAATTGCCATAAATTGACATGTTCTAGTGCTCTTTTGCAGGTTGTAGTGTCTGAACTTGTTGGCAAGACTATAGGCGTATACTTTGGAGCACATTGGTGCCCACCTTGTCATACCTTCACTTCACAACTTTTAGAAGTTTACAACGAGCTCACGACTTCCGAAGAAGAACGCTTCGAAATTATATTCGTCTCAACTGATCGAGACCTTGAAGAATTTGACATGAGTGTGAAAAGCATGCCATGGCTGGCTATACCATATTCGGACAAAACACGACATGACCTATGCAGGATCTTCGACATCAAAGGGATTCCTTCCTTAGTCATGATTGGACCAGAAGGAAAACCCATTAGTACAAATGCGAAGGGCATCATCTCCTTGTATGGTGCCAAGGCTTTCCCGTTCACAGAGTCAAAGCTCAGAGATTTGGAAGCCGCCCTGAGGAAAGAGGGAGATGCACTGCCTCGGCAAGTGAATGATATAAAGCATGAGCACTTGCTCAAGTTGGATATGGCGAAAGCATACCTATGCGATTCTTGCAAAAAGAGAGGGAGATTTTGGGCCTTTTCTTGTGATGTATGTGACTATGACCTGCATCCATGCTGTATAGAAGAAACATCTTAAGAATTGGTGGGAGGTGTATGACTTTTGGAGTAAAATATAGATTGGTTAGTCATTTGCGGCTTCACATATACCTCCCACTCTAATAATGATGAATTTTTGTCTCTAGTTTTTAGAGGGAGTGACACTGTGACTGACGGGTATGTTATCATCATCAGAAAAAAGTAACTCTTGTTAGACTAATCGAAACAGAAATTATAGACTTCAAACTTCAAATTATTATACTTCTTTCAAAGTTTCTCAGCTGCCATTATTGTTTGGTACATTCCATTTCCTCCGCAAGCTACTACCCATTGGCATCTCTAAAACTACTACTCCATTGTCACTCACCCTCTTAAATGACACGTGCTAACTGTGGGAATCACGCGTGCGGCATGGAGAGGGTAAGCAACAATAGGGCGATGGTTAAGGTTGTTCATCCAGGTGCGGGTCCAACTTGGACCCACCGGGTCAACCCGGGTTTTGATCCAGGCCCGTACCCAGTTGAATCCTGGTTGAAATCCAGAAATCCATGTACCCGAGTTATATCCAAGATTTTTTTATTTTTTAAAAGCTTTTATTTTACTAATTTTTAAAAAAATAAGAAATATCGTCATTTTGAGCATAAACTTATTTTTCTTTTCTTTTTTTTAAAGTAAACTCAAATTGTGGGTATTGGGTTTAAAACTCGATATTTGCCTCATGTATCCGTACTTGTCCTTGAATATAGATGGGTTGGTAATCCGGTTATCACCCAAATCGATAATTGCATCCAGAACTCGATTATCCAAGTTCCGAATCGGACCAGGAAAAAGTCTAACTCGGATGGACAATGCTAATGATGGTTCTCGGGCTGAGTTGTATCGAATCAAAACTCATGGAGTAAGTAATAAAGAGGTAATAGTTAAGAGGAACAAATGACAATAAGGTGGTAGTTTGCAAGTGAAATAGAATTGGTAATTAGAGCTTTAGTGAATTATGATCACTTTAATTTCCCCGACATGATCCCAAGAATGAGGCCCACATCAATATGACATTGACTATAAAGGCCTCAAACTAACAGTGTTTTCTAAAACTCAAGGTGTGAGGGGAGCTACTCCCAGTGATGGGCTCGACCAAACGAGCCCAACCCACACAGCACGAGCAGGCCTAACGGCAACTGGGTAAGAGAACAGGATGGCCCAGGCCGGACCATGAAGGATGAGGTCAGTCCATAAAGCCCACAGCGAAGCCGCAAGGCAACACACGCGGGGCACAAGGTCTAAGCCAGGGAGCCTGACAAGTCGTATGCACAGGATCAAGGACACCCCAAGTCCCTGAGCACCAATGGTTGGACAAGACTTAAAAGGTGGGAGCGCTTGACTGAGGCCACACTGCATTTAATGAAGGATGGAGGTGGGCATGCCACGACAAGGGCCCAAGGTTGTCAGTGGTCGCGACGATCAAGCATGGATGGCTTGTCACATGGCAGAGAGTTGGCAGAGGATGCGGTCTGGGTATGGAGTGGCACCACCACGATCAGCCTAACAAGGGATCCATCCCTACCAGGCATAAATACCTCACCCTCGAGGGTAAAAACACACACATTAATTGAAAGCTCACACAAATTACTGGTTTAGAACCCAAACTAACTTAGGCATCGGAGGTATCCTCCACCACCCTGAGCCTTCATTCCCTTTGTATGTAGGAATCGACCAAACCAGAAGGGTAGGGTTGCTCAGGCTCTGAAACACAACATCAATAGTGGCACCGTCTGTGGGATTCATTCTATAGAAGCGTGTCCTATGCATGCCAGCAACGACGCGCTCCTAGACTTTGCGAAGATAAGAAGGCCAGTTCGAAAGAATGGAGGCAAGGCTCACCGAGATGGAAGACACGATAAAGAGGCTGACAAGGAGTGCACGGGCCAATGACAAGGAGTTTCTGCAAGTATATATGTACTTTTATAGTAAGGCTATTAAGAGAGGTATTAGTTGGCTTGGTTCATAAAAAAAAGTCGGTTCATATTTTGGTAAAGACATTGATGCATCATCTCTGCCTCACCAAAAGAAGTGTAAGAAAGCAATTCTTCCTCATATAGACAAATGAGGATCAAGTGTTTGAGAAAATGTCTCACTCGCAGTGAGAGCATCTTTGCGAGTCTATGATTATATAAACTATATATACAAGTGTAGTCGTTAAGATAGAAGTTGTATGGTACTATTACAGAGGAAAAAAAATAATGGATTTAATTAAAATATATAACGAGATTGTTTTTCCAAGTTCTGATTTTTGTAGCTGTTAGTTCGGTATTTTTTTCTTAGTTTTTTGTAACAGTGGGGCGAACTGTGAAGTAAACAAGAAAGGCACACAGGAAGTCAAACGACGGAATGAGGCACCGGCTCGAGCGTGTGGCAGACCACATATGCACATGAGTATGGCTGTAGAAGGAGACCGCCGCCCGAGCTCATGGGAGAAACCTCGATGAGGTTAGGAGAGTGATAGATACTGCACCTACCACCAGTTGGGCCAGCATCATAACGAGGACTACTATACGTTGAAACGAAGAATAAAAGAATTGAGGAACTTGCTAGAACACCTACGTGAGGGGGACGAAATGCAGGCACATCAATCAAATGGCCACCGAAAACCCGGTGGAGTGAGAGCCCAAAGAGATAGATGGCCAGAAGAGGGGCCCAAAGGAGCCCGCGGCGTCGAGTCTCGGTCAAGGTAGGAACCCTGATAGGCGAAATCCGCACGATCGTGGGGGGATATGCTGGAGGAGGACCCACCTCATTAGCATGAAAGGCCCACGTCTGTAGGGCTAGGTACGTGGAAGTATTCACAACAGAAAGGGCCACCACCAGTACCAAGAGGCACACGGGGGGAGCCGCCATAACGTTCAATGAGAAGGACAAAGAAGGCATCCTCCACCCCCTTAACTATGCCCTGGTGGTCACCATGCAGGTTGCCAACTTCACCACGCAAAGAGTCTTGGTCGATAATGGCAACTGGCAGATATCCTGTTCTGGGAGGCCTTCGTCAGGATGAGAATCATTTTGGAGCAATTACGCCTTGCGCCGATGCCGCTCAAAGGTTACACAAGAGACATCATCCATCCAATGAGAGTCATAACCCTATCCATCCTAGCTGAGAAGGCCCCCAGGACTTCAATTATGATGGCCGATTTCCTAGTAGTAAAGACCCCATCCTCATACAACGCGATATTGGGTCATCCAACCTTGAACAATTTAAAGGCGATAACATCCACGTACCATCTCAAGATGAAGTTCCCTACCGAAGGCGAACATGTGTTGGCCCGAGAATGTTACGCGCGAGTGTTGAGACATGAGGGGAAGGAGGTCAAAACTCTCGAAGAAGCATGAGAGGTCGCCAGACCACCCTTACTGCCCACCTTGGCCAAATGGGACAATGAAGTCCAAGATGAGCAGCCGCTACGATAGACAAATCCCAATGAGCCCTTGGAACTGAAGTTATCGGCTTGATCCATAAACTCTCGCAGCGTGGCGGGAGTCGTCCTTGCCAATTTTGCCATTAACTGTGATTGGGGCGATACCCTTCCTAAAAGCTATCAAAGTTATCTTCTCATCTTGGTCGTCTATAGTCATGCTTTCTTTGTTGAACCTGGATAGGTATGCTTTCAAACCTTCATCTTCCCCCTACTTGATGGTAAGGAGATACATCGTGGGGCATCTCTTTATTCTGCTTGCCACAAACTGTGTGAAGAACAGATGGGCCAACTCCCCAAAGCTTTCTATGGATCTGGGCGCCAAGGATCCAAACCATACTCTAGCCGGTCCCTTCAAGGTCAGCGGGAAAACTCTATAAGTCACTTCTCCTAAGAAACCATGTAGGGTCATGTGAGCTCTGAAGGGCTCCAGGTGTTCAAGGGGATCCCTGGTCCCATCGTACATGTCTATGAGGGGAACTCAGAACTTTGGTGGCAGGGGCACAACCATCACTTCCTCACTGTAGGGTAGGCCCATGCTAGTGAGCAGTTGGTCTACTGATGACGACGTGCCCATCTTTTTTGCCATCTCTTTGTATTTTCCTTTAAGGTTACGCAGCTCATTTTGCATGTTTCTTCTTTCTTCCTCTGTGTCACCTCCCCTTCCTGCATTTCTGGATTCTATGTGCTCACAGTTGCTTGGCCCTACATCGTTTTTTGGTCCATTAGTGGCTATTCTGAGTGTCTCGTTCTCTTTTCAGAGGATTTTTACTTCGGTAGTTAGCTTTTCTACTAGTTGCTCCATCATCATGAGCCTTTCTTCCATGTTTGTTAATATTGCTTCTTCCTATCCTCGAGTTGTCTGAGAACAGGTTGCCGTAGGCATACGAAGGACACATGAAATCTATAGGGATCCCACAAACGGCACCACTATTGACATCGTATTTCGTACACCTTCGGGTTGGGTTCTAGCAACTCGGGTCTTGGTCCTCGCACCTGCACACTTAAGAAAACAGATAGAAAGAGTGGCCTCGGTGGAGGTCAGGGAATCTTCAATACTTAAGTTAGTATATTGCTTTAGTAGTTTATACGAGAGTTTAGAGAAATCAAAAAGAGTCATTCGTACCTGGAGGTTGGCTTTTATACAAGGTTTTTGGGTGGGGACACCCTGTACCTTGTCTTATGGTGCTCACATTGTCTTGACTGTGTTTGGTTAGAATCCTTAAATGTAGTGTGGCTCCTAGGGTGGCGCATTAATGCTGCGTAGAGTCCGAGGAGCGATACCATTAATGCGGCGTGGCTTCCTAACTAAACTTCTGCCTATGAGTGGTTATTGCCGAGTCTCTCCATACCTATTGTCAGGAAATTGAGGGTCCTCTGCATCTTTCGCCCACCTGCCTATATAGGTTTCCAAGGGTCAGGCGTTACTGGGACGTGTCAAGGCAACGAGACCCATCTCATCGTTTGTCTTTCCCACACGAGGGTTGCTTCTTGGGTTGGTTTTGCTTATGGGACAGGCTCCCTATAGAGGCCCAGTGGTTTCTCTTATAGGAGGATCATTGCACCAAGTTAGGCTTTCCCATACCTCCCCTTTTTCCTCGAGGTCCCTCATGGGCTCATTATTTCAGCCTGTAGAAAGAGAGTGAAGGATTATCCCCTTACACTTTTAATTTTGTTTTATCAGTTGAAATTCAGTTCTTTTTTCCCTATATATATACTTTTTTTTTTATCAGAACAATATCCCTACTAATCCCGGAGTGCACAGGCCAATGACAAGGAGTTTCTGCAAGTATATATGTACTTTTATAGTAAGGCTATTAAGAGAGGTATTAATTGGCTTGGTTCATAAAAAAAAGTCGGTTCATATTTTGGTAAAGACATTGATGCATCATCTCTGCCTCACCAAAAGAAGCGAAAGAAAGCAATTCTTCCTCATATAGACAAATGAGGATCAAGTGTTCGAGAAAATGTCTCACTGGCAGTGAGATCATCTTTGCGAGTCTATGATTATATAAACTATATATACAAGTGTAGTCGTTAAGATAGAAGTTGTATGGTACTATTACAGAGGAAAACAAAAAATGGATTTAATTACAATATACGAGCCTGTAACCCGCGCAATGCGCAGACCATAAATGATAATTTATAACATAATTCCTCTCTTTAAATTGAACATGGAAAGAAAACGCAAGAAAAATTGCCTTCAAAACTTCCGTGTGGGGAGGTTAAACACAATGAAAATTTCTGAAAATTTTTGAAAATTTCAAAACCTTTGTATGAGGCTATTTCCTAATATTGTTCCAGTATTTTATGAGTACTTGCTTTCAAATTTGCATCCATAACAAAAAATTAAACCAAATCGTATACTAAAATAAAAAAGACAAAAATATTCAATCCTAATCAATATATACATTTAGTTCGAATGACATAGAACAAATTAAGAATGGAATACTTACAATAATATAAAGATTGTAAATAATAGACATATACTCTTCCGGAACCCCTCTTCTTCCGAAATCCCGATCAAAACTTAGGCATCGAAAGGAGTTCAAATCAATAACAGAACGAAAACACCCTCAAAGAAACGTACGGCACGAAAATATAATATCTAGCCAAATAAAAATCTGAGAAAAGTCAAACATACCAAAGTTATGGCGCTTAGGATTGAACGAAACTGTAGAATTCTGAGGCTAGAAACAAAAGCAAAAGAGAGAGAATCAGAAATGTAAATTAATTTTTTTTTTCTAATCTTGGGAAGCATAGTGAGGGAAATATATCCCTGGAGTTTCGAAATTGCCATAGCAGTTTGTTATGTAACCTTGAGAAGTGTGGTAAGGGAAATATAGCCTTGGGAATGCATGGTTTCGGGATTTGAAAATATAAGGACGTGGCTAACGTATATAGGCTAGGGAGTTTTCGAATGACGTGGCTAATGTAGATAAATTGGTAATAAAATTGGTAATATAGTTTGTAATGCTCACAGCCAAGCATCAGGTCTTTTTATTTTTGAAAAATTGGTTTCGAGATTTGACGGTTTTTTTTTTTTTTGAAGCACGGGATTTGACGGTTGACGTTAAAGAGTTATAAACGATTATTTTAAATGAAGTCCGATTTATCTGGTATGAATGACACGTAAGATACTTCAAACTCCACTTTTATATAATTAAATAGATAACGAGATTGTTTTTCCAAGTTCTGATTTTTGTAGCTGTTAGTTCGGTATTTTTTTCTTAGTTTCCTTGTGTGTGTAGCTGTTGTGTATGTTGTTTGGTTTCGTTATGGGTTGAGTAGGTTGCATTACCATCTTCAATATCTTAAGTCTCTTCTATATGGCTACCTCCCTCTTCACTTACGCTTTGAACAATCTCTTAGCATAGCCTACTTAGTAGCTCTCATAGCATAGTCGTACAATGATTCGGTTGCTGTATTCACAGGTTTGAAGAAAGTTTTTTAGTTTCTAATTTTAGTTTATGCATTTGGTCATGCATTGCCCATTAAACTTAATTTAGGTCCAATAAAATTATCAACGTTCTGACCTTATTAATATGGGTCCAATACAAGTATACTTATCTCAGTGCAATATTTTTACGAATTAATCTTTGCATCAGCCTACACACCACACACTATAACTTTTTTTATTTTTTATTTATTTGTTTTTCTTATTAAATGTATATTATATGGATGATGAATAAAAAAATATAAATGTTTCAAGAAGACTAGAATAAAAAAAATTTTAAAAAAATAAAAAAAATAAAAAAACAATTTGGTGTGTGGTGTGTAGGTTGATGCATAGCAATGCTCTATTTTTATTAATGTAGGAAAACATGCCAGTGTTATTATTAGACTAAATACTAGTCACTTTGCTCATTTCGTTTTTGACATAATTTTAGAAAAGCTAACATGGCAGCAAATTTTTTAGCAAATGAGAGTACGATGGGTAGAACCGTGGATTTTATAGGTGAAGATTTGGTGCAAGGACAGTGACGGGAAATTGTTCGACTAGACTTATTGGGTATTTCATATATTCGTTATTAATGGTTTTTTTTTTTTTTTTTTATGAAACGTTGTAATCATGGTTTTCCTCCACCTTAGTGAGGGTTTAAGAATAAGAGCCTTGCCCTCGTTCTTAAAAATAAAAAATAAAAATAAAAATAAAATAAATAAATAAATAAATACACTATGCAGGAAAGCATATTCTTCACCCTGCTTAACTACAGGGTGTTGCCAAGCATACCATCCTTGCTTATTCCGAGTATTTGCATCTCAACGAGAACAAGATTATCAGTAAAATCCGAAAAGAAAATGAGGAAAACAAGTTGATTGTTGGTAACGTTGTACCATTTATATGCATACGTAAGCCATAACTGGTTCCTCCTCTTATTATCATTTACAATAGTGTCTGTCTACTAGTTTTCCTCATTTTGTGCTTGAATCTTCCGGTTTTCATCAAAAGGTATTGATGTAATAATAAATTTCACTCTTTTTCATAAGAATTGCGCAGTGCTTGCACACTCTGTGACTGTATATATTATTACTATTTTTAGTAGTTTGTAAGTGTAAACTGTCAATTTTTGGTAGTTTGAGTGTGTTAACTGTAATGTGTCCGTTATGATAGTTTGGAGTGCAAAATATGAAGCTCCTGGTAGTTTTAGGGTACAAAATTCCACTTTTCTCTAAATTTAAGGGGCATACAAGCTGCTTGTCATAAGACAATCTTACATTTGAAATGTAACTCAAGTAATTACATGGCAAACGTTTATGTATCGCTAGAATTTTCTACTATCAACACATAGTCAAATATTGTTGACAAGAAACAACTTTCTTTATGAAAAAAGTACTATTTTCTGCCTTAAAAGCCAAGAAAAGAAAAGAAAAAGTGTGAAGCATGGGGGAGGATTGGCTACTTGGGTTCAACTCTTGGTGAGCCTGTGTATGCACCACTATAATCAAAGGAATCATCAATGTTGCTAACATCCTTTTTGGGCCGAGGATCATTGTAAGGATGCTTAGAAGCATCCGTTGAAGCTCCAAAGTCAGTTGTAGATGTGTTTGTAGCCACCCCATCCTTCTGTAATATAGTTTCAAGTGCCTTTACTACTTCACTCATTGTTGGACGGTCTTCAGGTAAATCTTCAACGCTTTGCATACTAATTTCCAAGAATTGCCCAAGCCCTATAAGATTTGTTGTGTCTCTAATGGATGAATCAATCATATCCCGCAAGCCATAGTGCTCTTCATTGTCCTTGTTCATCATCGTTCTTACTTGACGGACGATGGACTTTCTCTTCTCAATCGGTCGCTTGGCTGTTAGCAGTTCAAGCATAAACACTCCAAAGCTATAAACATCACTCTTCGCAGTTAACTGTTGAGTCTGGTAATATTCAGGATCCAGATAACCCTGCAAGTAGAAAGCATTTTCAAAAGATTAATATCAAGAGAGGATCCCAATGAATGTAGAATCTAAAGTGTATTACACAGACGTTTTTACTTTTATTGTAGGATTGGAACGATCTGCGTCTACTCTCTCTCTCTCTCTCTCTCTCAGGTCAAGACCTTGCAAATCTATTAACCACAATCATATGCAGAAGTTAAATCCTCGACTATCCTAAAAGCACTTGGTTCAATTGTGACAACACATTCACTAGCAGTAAGTTAACTTTGGTAAGTGAACTTGAGAGGATCTTGTGAAGAATTAAAAAGTAGCATAAATCCTAGAGTATCATGTTGATACAAAACAACTTTTCCTTTTGCCTCTACATTGTTTCTCGCAATATATCATATTGAAGACCTCAATAAGCCCTAAAATCACAATCGGGAAATCTCCTATTGGACAGGAGACTTACACAATCGTCTATTTTAGATGAAAGCCCTAAAGGATTGCATTTCTTGACGAACCAAGAAATCCTAGTGATAATAGGAACCCTAGCCCTGCTAGGAAACCCAACCACACTAGAAAAAAACAAGAACAACCATCTAAACCCTCTCGAGACCATTGTTGACATCATAGGTCCAATAAGAAACATTTTAGTCCAGCAAGAATATAAAAATACCGTGCTAAGCCCAATTAAAGGGCTGCCAACCCAGTAGAAGCCTAGCTGATGAAATTATAAGGGCCCGACCTTGCTCCTAAAACCAAAGCCAAGTTGTTCCTTTAACATTGGAACTTCTATTTCCCCCTAGGAAATCAAAGAAATCCCAACTCATGCCTGCCCAATAGCCCCATAATGCTAGGAAGCCTAATCCTACACAAACATGGAGTCCTAGCAGCCTTAGGACTTCAAGTTGCCTAATTTCTCAAATAGCGTAGGAATCCTATTTCAACATTAAAACTTCGAAAATAATGCCGCTAAACAAGGACTCCAAGCCCTAGTAGGCATCAATGAAACCTAGGAATCACAATCTCTATAAACAGGAGGTTGCATGCAACCCCTTCAAAGCCATCCAACCCCAAGGATTTTCCAGAAACTCATCTCCTAACTCTCGGAAAGTGTCGTCAGTCTTAAATAAGAGAATAGGAAATTCTTCACCAACAAATGCTCATTGTCATTCACTATATATAAAGCAAATCATATAGTGGGATTACCAAAATAATGATGATGATAACAACAACAACGATGCTAATAATAGTAAAATCTAAAAGAAAATATATGGTGGAAGCAGGCTGCATGGCCTTCACTTAAATAGTTGGGCAGACTCCGCTGTCTCATAGTTAAGTCTGTCCATGCATTACCACCACCGAAGTCCTTAAACCAGTTTATTTACCACACACTCATAGACTCATTTTCTCACAGACTCATTTAAAACAGTTTTACCATTGTAGAATCTTTTAAACGTGGCTCACGTGTAGGTTTTTAAGAGTAGCAGCATTCTCTACCCTTGAGAGGTCAGGAAATGCTACACATATAATAGCATGTATAGCAACACTTACCATCGTGCCTTTGACTTGAGTTGAAACATGGCATTTCAAAGCATCTGATACTAGCTTAGACAAGCCAAAATCTGCAACCTTTGCCGTCAAATTTTCATCCAACAGAATATTCGTGGACTTAACATCTCTATGGATGATAGGAGGATTAGCAAGCTCATGCAGGTAAGCTAATCCTCTAGCTGAACCAAGAGCAACGTGGAGTCTTCTCTTCCAATCAAGATAAATACCAGATTTTCCTACAATTCATATTTAGGCAAATAGTTTCCAATAGATTAGACATTTGCAAAGAGGCAATTCAATTGATATGAATGTACGTACCTGATAAGCTATCTCTAATTG
Source organism: Pterocarya stenoptera (assembly GCA_003123785.1). Classification (NCBI taxonomy): domain Eukaryota; kingdom Viridiplantae; phylum Streptophyta; class Magnoliopsida; order Fagales; family Juglandaceae; genus Pterocarya; species Pterocarya stenoptera. The sequence goes on from QEOT01123493.1 coordinate 34,386, forward strand.
TTCCATTAGGCATAAATTCGTAGACCAGCATCTGCTCTCCTTGTTCGAAACAAAAACCCACAAGACCAACAAGATTCTTGTGATGAACTCGGGAAAGTAACTCAATTTCAGTCTTGAACTCATGTGCACCCTGCGTTGATCCTTGTTGAGCTCTTTTGATAGCAACAACTTGTCCATCAGAAAGCATCCCTCTGTAAACCTGGGGAGAATATAAAAACACGATCAACGAACAGTTCTTGGAAGCGAATTTTTGCAAAATTTGGACTCATGAATATTGAGACATTTACCTGGCCATACCCTCCAGAACCTATCACATTTCTCTCGGCAAAATTATTGGTGCACTTTTGGAGTTCATCATAAGAGAACAATCTTGCACCTTTTAACTGTGGTGCACCAGTGCTATCATTGCCACTTGATGCCCAAGTAGCTAGGATATGGAGAAATGATTAGATACTTAGTCTTGAATTTGAACAATAACAATCAATTACAATAAAATTTATTGTATGTATAAATTACCAAACGGTTCACTTGATCCAATGGCTTCTTCTGCACGTTTCTTTTGTTGAATGGCATATATCCCTACTCCCAGGAGCCCCAGTACCAAAATGACACAACAAATTGCTATCCCAACTATTACACCAGTGCTAATATAAGTTTTTCCATGTTTGGCTGAAGAAAAATTTCATTGTCAGGTAGAGATATAATTTTCTCTCTCTCACACACACAGAGCAAAGATATGATTTAAACCTGGGAAAGCATAAGGATATGCCACGAAATAATAGGGTCCAAACATATGAGGTAGCTTATGTGCTTGATAAGTCAAGGAGAACCCGATTCTCTGAATCTCTGATCGATTAAAGTATTTTCCGATTGATGGAAAGAGTGCCAATTGCATTTGAAGATAGTCATCAGAATTGAACCTGGTATCTTGAATATAAGCTGAACCCGGAAGGAGACTCAGGTTCACCCACAAGCTAATTTCCAGTAAATGAAATAAAGTTACATTGGACAATTCCCTGAAAAGGGGTCCTCTAAAATATAATGTCCCTTCATATGGATAGGCGCATGCACAACTTTGAGGGTTGCACTTTTGATTAAGAGGACATAATCTACTTCCACAATTAGCCAGGCTAGTAGAATAGGGCTTTGTTGGTTGTTGCTGTTGATGGCAGTAAGAATCCTTCAAAATAGTAGAGCGACACACTGGGTTTCCTACTAGTCTGAAGTACATCCAATTGACAAAGAAGGTTGATGGTCAGAATAAAATACACAACACATTTTTGGAAATTGAACAATTTAGACCCATGAGTTCACTCACATTAAGGATTGGTAATTATTGCGCACATTTACAGAAGAAATGTCGTTGTTTTGTAAATCAACAAGCTTTAGTTGTGGACTGATGTTTTCACCCATGTCCAATGTGGCATTAAATTTGTTGTTTTTCAATTTCCTGAGAATTGAAATCAAGTATATGAGTTATCAAACTGTCAGTTTATTTGATATACCAATAATATACCAACTTACACTTGCTGTATTTGTGGAAAGCTAAACAGTTCTTGTGGTACAGGCCCTTGAAGTGATCCATATTCCATAATCCTGTGCACCAATCGCATAAAGTTATTGCTAAAATATGAGTAAGTTTGTAGAATTTTCATCTGTGAAAGATTGAAGACTTACAGTGTGGTGAGTGATGATAAGGTTGAGAACCACGTTGGAGCTTCTGATGGCTCAAATGAGTTATTACTAAGGTCCCTGGTAAAATAAACCATGATACAAGGTTCTTCAGTGCATACAAAGAAGAAATTACTCAAAAATGAAATTGGCAATTGCAAGAAACACCATGCATCTACTTACAAGTAATTGAGATTCGTCATTTGTGTTAAGTCTGGTAAAGCGCCCATCAGATTATTTTTCGCTAAATTCCTAAGACGATATCAAGAAGGAGAAAGCTGGTAACCACCAGTATATATGATTATACTATAAATACACCACCACTATATAAATGTTGTGATCAAGTACCCACAATTCAACGATATTTGTTAGGTTGCTGAGATCTGGTACACTTCCTGTCAGAGCATTTCTGTCAAGCCGACTGTTGCAAATTGGAATAGTTTTAATTCTCAAGAATGGTACCAGAGAGTGAACATGTACTGAAAATTAAGGTTAGTTGAATAACACCAATGTATCATTAAATTAGGGTGTATTTTACTCACAGAACTTCAAGACTTTGTACAAGTCCCACTGTTGGTGGGATACTTCCAGAAAGTTGATTTCCATTAAATAATCTGTCTTTGAAGAAAGCATTTAGAAGTAGAAGAAAGCATTTAAAGCATGCATGAAAATAAACTAATAGTAGGTATCAACTTACATGTGTATCAATTTCATATTAGAGCTGAATAGTTTGCCTGGAATGGTACCTGAAAGCTTGTTCTTATTGAAATGGCTGCAAGTTTGAATACATCACATTATTCTTCTTTTATGGATGCAATAATCAACGTTTTGTATCCTTAAACATACTCAAATTCTTGCATTTATCTTAATAATAGATTGAACCTAAGGCGAATAATTGGGAAAAAAATGATTAAAAACTCACAAGTGTTTAGCCATCAAAAGAAGGTCCAAGCCTGGGGCCATGGAGGTTGATATCGGGAGAGGTCCTGTCAACATATTATCCGCGATGTCTAGCCAGTAGAGTTTGGAGAGTTTACCCAAAGATGGAGGTATCTTTCCAGTTAAGTTGTTTGAATTGAGAGCCCTGAGAGGGAGAGAGTTTGAATAAAGTATAAAAGTACTAATTATTAGGTACTCTCGAAATATATATGGACACGCGGTACTCATTTTGTGATAGAGTGCCATACCAATCAAAATTAAGGCCTACACAAAAGAGTATAATTATATGGCATATTGTGATATAATTGAGTATCACGTCATTCTTGGAGATAGAGAAAAAATAGTGGCATTGTGATTCATGTAGTGATCTTATAAGCATTAGAAGATCTTACAAGAAGTAGAGTTCTGAAAGATTTCCCAATTCATCTGGAATATCACCACTGAAGCTGCAACCAGCTAGGATTCTGAAAAATGAAAGACAAATATAGATATATATATATATATATATGCTTCCCACTGTTACAAGTGTAGGGTTTGATGGATGGGACATACGAAATTAACAATTGCTTATTGGATCTTACAGGATAGTTAGTTTTTTCAAATCCCCTAGCCGTGGAGAGAGGGAACCTGTGAGCCTGCGGTTAAATGACAGGTCCCTGAAATTTAATAATGTTAGTAGCACTTCAAGGCACAAATATCGCACATGCCCAACAAGCCATTAAGAGAGAAAAAGAAAAATTTGCATTAACACAGATAGGGGTGAAAGTTGGTCAGTTCGGACCAGAGAAACCGACTAGACGAGACCGACCCGGGACCGGTCAGTATCGGTCCCTAAAATAGAGGACCGAGACTTTTCGGTCCAGTCCCGATCTATGGGTTTCCCACCCTAGACCGAACCGGACCAACCGAATTTTAAAATTATATATATTTTTTATACATATTATTTATATAATTAATTATGTAATTTTCATTTATCCTATCACCATTAAAAATATAAAATTTTAAATATGTTATTAACAAATTAATATTCTATCAATTAACTAATATATAATATCAATTAACTAATTATATAGTAATTATATAAGTTAAGAATGTAATTTTCACCTAATTTATTATCCTTGACTATATAAAATAATTTTTTAATAATTAGTTACTTAATCCACATTAATAATTCAATTAATTTTAATTTAATATTTTAAATAAAAAAATTATTAATTTATTTAAAAATATACAGTCCCTAGTGATGTTCGGTCGTGATGGACTAAGAATATATGTTTTCATTTAAAGAAAAAGAAATTAGAATAATACTTACAATGATGTCAATTCAGTGAGTTCCCCAATGTCACCTTCAAGCTTCCCTTCAAGGTCCATCGTTGATAATTTCCTGAAGAGGTTTAAAAACAACGGAATCCAAGTTTGAATAGTTTCCTATTGGTAACTAATTCACACGGAAAAAACCCTAGTATAAATCCTATTTTTCCCACAACAGCCCCTCCATCAAACAAAGGATTCTCACGGCCAGAACCTCCCAACGTGGAAACCAAAATTTCCTACACAGATAGCCGAGACACCATTCTCACCAACCCAGGCAGCCACCTCGCCGAAAGCACCACAGAATCTGCCGACCCAGCCACCTGAACTCAGACGCACGTCCCTCCTCCCTCGGTAAGCCACGTCGACCACTCCCTCTCTCTGCCTTGCCGATTCTCAGTGTGAAGCACCAAACTTATTTCTCTTCTCTCCCTATGTCGCACCACCATGTTCAGAGGGAGCCTCCATTTGCGCCACCGTGACTCCCAGCCAGCCACCCAGACCCACCGTCGCAGTTGGTTCTCCTCTCTCTCGGTGAGCATCGCACGATCCTCCACTCCCATAAGCCACTGTGCTTCTCTTTTTTTATTTCTTTTGTTTCAGCCTTTCTCAAAAGTTCTCCAAAAGCCCATTCATTATTATTGGTTTTATAGCCCTTAAAACCATTGTTTTGTAGGCTTCCGTAAGGCGTAAATACTCTTGACGAAACAACAGTGTGACAGGTTAGGCCGTAGATTTTGATATAAGATGAGATGAGATGAGATAATTTTATATGAAGGATAAAAATTAAAAAAAATATTATTAAAATATTATTTTTTAATATTATTTATATTTTAGGATTTAAAAAAATTAAATTGTTTATTATATTTTTTGTAAAAATTTAAGAAAGTTGAAATGATAAAATGAGATAAGATAAAATATTTTCCAAATCCAAATAGAGCTAAGTCTTGTTTGTTTTCATAACACTTCTTAATTCATCTTATCTAATCATTACAATTTTTATAAATTTTTACACAAAATAAAATAAACAATTCAACTTTTTCAAATTTTAAAATAAAAATAATATTAAAAAGTATATATTCTAATAATATTTTATTCAATTTTTAACTCTCATCTCATCTCAACTCATCTCATCTTTATAATACGTTTTATTTTAATATATAGCTGAATATTTTAGTTCATGATATGTGTTAAATTCGATAAAACGCTATGACACGTTTTCTAGAAATTTAGTAACAGCTAATACTCGTATAGATAACGAGCTATGAAGTAGGATTCAAGAAATAGTGCTAAAAGGTAAGTAGCATGATCATAACTTCTGATTTTGCATGAAAATATGTGATGTTACCTATGCTACGCTACGAGCCAATTCAAAATTAGTCCGTTTTCGTGAATCTCGATGAATTACAATGATATGCTTGTGAATAAGACTATTGATGCATGCTATGTTGATACGGATTGCTGTTGGATGGATGAAATGTTATGAAAATCACATATATGCCATATAATAGTGTTTAGATCATGATATGCCATGCCTATGCTATGCTCTATTTTGTAAGACTCGTGGTTAATATATCATGTTAATGTTATGTAATAGGGGGAAGATGTTTACAAGGCAGTAACCCTAGAATTGTTGCACGTAACTCCATCCCAACTGGATAATCCACATGGATCCTCCGAATGCCCCCAGCTTGGTGGTGTGTTTTTCCACGCGTCCTTCAGGGCGTTGAGTACAGCAACTGCATTCATGCACCATGGTAAAATGTTTAATCATCAACTAATTTTAAAGATCGATCACCAAAAAACAAAAGAAGCAAGAAAAGCAAGCTATATATATTTCAACAAGAACAAGAAAGCGTATCTGACAGTATACCTAAGTACTTTAAGGAATAGCTGTGTTTGGAAAGAATAATTCAATTCAATTCATCTTAAATTAATTATTGATGAGATTTATTATTTTTTTTAAATTTTTTATAAAAAAGTTAAACTCATTTCAATCTATTCATACATTTCAATTTAAAAAGTTAAACTCATTACAATTAAAAAAGTTAAATTCATTTCAATGGGGCCAAAAAAATACTATTATTCACAATTTAACTAAACTCATTTCAACATCCAAACGCACCTTAGTGGTAAATGTTAAAATAGTTCATGTGGTTTTGCCTCTAATGATCAGATTAATTCTTAATTTTTAATTTTGAAAATTTTAGGCTAGTCTGGATAGTGAGTTGAGATGGTTTGTGAATAGTAATAACATAGTTTGTGAATAGTAGTAAAATAGTTTGAATTAAAATGTGTTATGATTTGTTAGTCAACTGTTAGAATTGTTGGGTCAAACACCAATAAATATTTAACACTTGAAAAAACAAAAAAGCTATATAAAACTAAAAATTGGCTAATTTGGATAGCGAGATAAGATGAGATAAGATGATTTTAAATAAAAATTAAATAAAATATTGTTAGAATATTTTTTTTAATATTATTATTGTTTAGAGATTTGAAAAAGTTAAATTGTTTATTATATTTTATGTGAAAATTTTAAAAAAAATATAATAATGAGATGAGATGAAATACTCTCTGAATTCAATCAAACCCTTATAAACAAACTACATGAACAATTGAACCGTAAACTTTAAGCTTCTAAAACTTATTGAGTTTGGAGAAGATTAAGCGGCGAGAGAAAGAAATTAGCATCAGGCTTCGAAAATTATTTGTTATAACAAAAATAGATATCATTAAACCAATTTTTGGGTCGATCGACGTTGACACTGATAAGAAACAACACAGTATTCCCAGATTATGTATCAAAGCACCCATGATATTATCATGAAAAACGGGTAAAAAAAAAAAAAATCAAGAATACTCGTGTCCAAAGAGAACCCAAACAATAACGAGGAAGCAGTAAATTATATATGAAAGTCGGACCAAGTTTGGTGAAAGCCTTTTTCAGGACAACAAACATTTGTACGTTAAACCAGATGAAGAATATTTATATATATATATAAAAATATATATTTATATGGCGGCGTGGTGGTCTGTTACATACCATCATGAGGATCAGTAAGCGAGTAGATGAAGGGAATTCCTGAAAGTAACAAAGCCAGTAAGAGCAGCTGCAACTCCATGCCAATCGACTTCCTGCGCATCCCTCTCTCTCTCTCTCTCACTCCCTCTCTCTCTCTCTCTCTCTCACTCCCTCTCTCTCTCTCTCTCTCTCTCTCTCTCTATGCTATCTCTTCTCTCTCTGTGTGCGCGTGCGCTTAATAAATATCTCACCAAAGGTTCCTATATCAAAGAAGAGATAAGTCTACGTACAGGTCTTCGTCTTTGTCTTCTTAGTAGACATTGTCTTCCACAAAAATATAAATTTTTTTTCTCATCTAATTTTATTATTATATTTTTTTAAAATTTTTATATAAAATATAATAAACAATTCAAATTTTTTAAATCTCAATACAATTTTTTCAAATCTTAATTTAACTTTTTCAAATTTTAAAACTAAAAAATAATACTTTAAACTTTAAAACAAAATACAAAATTCTTATCTCACATTCCAAACCTATCAAGTATTTCATTTTATCATTATAATTTTTATAAATTATTACATAAAAATAATAAATAATTCAATTTCTTTAAATCACAAAATAATAATAATATTAAAAAATAATATTCTAATTTAATATTTTATTTAACTTTTAATTTTTATCTTAATTCATCTCATCTTATTTCACCATCCAAACCAAATCAAACCAACGATCAATACTAGACCAACGCATGATACTGTAATTCACTCCTCGGTGACTGATATTTTCAGTGCTGATCTGGACCTTTAACGTACGTTTCCCTCGGCAAAACGGTAACTACAGTGACAAACGCGTGATACTGTACACTCGTCGGTGGCTGCTATTTTCAGTGCTGATCTGGACCTTTAACGACGTACGTTTCCCTCGGCAAAACGGTAACTACAGTGACAAATATTGTCGTCATTATCAGTTAATTAGCTACTTAGTTTAAGTGTTAATATCATCGTTTGTTTACTTAGTTGAAGTGTTACTGTATCGATAGTTGTTGATTGTGATGTGGTACCACTACAAGAAATCAGACATGTTTCAACGCTCAAAATCGTCGCAATTACTTCAATCGTTACATTTGATTAATTGCGGCAATTTTTAAATTGCAACATTTTTGATGAAATAAAATTAACATTTTTTTTTATCAATTTCAACGATAGATAAAAATTGTCGCAAAAAGGTATTATCGGCGGCGTTTTAATCCGTCGCAAATGTCCCAAAAATCAATAGAAATAGCGTTTTGATTTACTATTAAATCATTGAGAAAACTCAATTGCGGCGATATCTATCGTTGTAAAAGGGTAATAAATTGCCGCAGATGACTCAATATTTTTTTTGTCAATTTTAAATTATTGTCACGATGATATATTTCCAACGGTTAATTGTTGCCGAAAAGAGTTTTTGCGGCGATTACATATCGCCGCAAATAAGTATTTCCGGCAATTTTTTTTTTTTTTTTACTACTTGTCTGAAAAGATTTTTCACAAAAAAAAAAAAAAAAACAAGAACAGAATACATAAATTACTTAAATCTACAAAAAATGCACAGAAAATTTCTTTTGAAGTGCATATGTAACTTAAACATAAAACTAGCATAAACTACCCTATTTAGAAACGTTTCACAGCCATGCTAATTAATTAATTTGAAGTAGAATTAGTAGATCAGCTAGGATTTAACTCCCTTTACTTAATAACACGAAGGGTACGTAGAAAATAACAACAAATTACTCAAGGATCCTTACCCAAGACCATGCAAAAAATGCCAACCGAAAGGAATTCTGCATGCAAACCCAAAAACAATAAATAGCAAGTCAGAATAAAGCTGTTAAGTACTACTTAATGCATCTATATTTTTTCACAGGATTAAACAATGTATTTTCTTAGATTATATATAATGAAAAAGGATTATAAGGAATTGCCTAAAACAGTATGAACTGGATAAGGTAGAGAAGCAGTTTCTGCCGACCAAACAAGAAAAAGTTGTCACTGGGCCTCACAAGCAAAGTTCCTCTAACAACATGAGATTCATCTAACAATAGTTTCCTTTGACAAGCATGAAACAAAATTCAAAATGAAATAAGTTCTTGGTCTTAAGCAACAATCTATTATAAGTAACAAGCCTGAAACAGAATTCAAAATGAAACATGCCACAAACTGCATTTTTCCAAATTTTGAATTCAAACTTTTTAAAGTATGAAAAATAAGTCTTGTAATCCAGTTCTTTTAAGTTATAGTCAGATTTTAAGACCCTAGTTTTTCATTTTATCATCAACTTAGTAAGTAAACCTGGTAAACAAAAAGTAGCAAATGAAATACACCCCTCCATGACCAATTTCTTTGTCATTTGTATTCCCCCATATGTAATTATTATTTATCAAGAAGAATAAAAAAGTTCTTCGAATTCAAGTAACCTGGCTCATAGGGCCTGTAATAACAAATTCATTTAGTTTCAAAGTGCTCTTACTCTCTCACCCCCACATTCCTAAGATTATATTTTTATACCTTCTTGGGCCTTTTATGCTCTTCCCAAAATAGATATGAACTATACCCAAGTTTATCCTTCATATTAGAGACCCTCATATATAATATATGTTCATATTAGAGACACTTATATATAATATATGTATGTATAACTGCAAGATATAATTAATTCACCTAAATAGTGCAGCAAATAGAAAAAGATAGCAGACAGACATGACAACACAGTAATATAAAGTCAGAAATCAACATCATAATCCGCATTCACTCACAACCACAGAACAAATCAATAGAGCATAGGAAAAAGATATATAGGCACTCTTATACACAATGAACATGAATGGAAGAAATATTTTCAGGAAAAAAATATTTACCTCAGACTGTAGTAGATGAGATTCAATAGATTTTCTGTAGGTCTCCAGTGCACCAAATGGAACAGAATAGAAGAGGCACTCCTGCCAACTGATAAACAGATCAGTTGCCTTATGGATCACTTGGTGTGTAAGGAACCTAGTTTCTTTGTCATTAGCACAATGAAAGGATAAGCTCATGTGGTCCATAGATATTGTTAAAAACAAGCTGGAATAATAAAAACCAAATTTTATTTATTTTTTTATGTGATGATCAGAGATTGAGACAAACTGACAGATAATACAAAACAAATGCAAAACAAAATTCAGTACTCAACACATTAAAGAGGATGAACAGGTAATTTAATTGGCCACCTTATGCCAATCACTATCAATATTAGGAGGATCAGCTTTAATAAAACACCAGATATGAGATGGAGAAAGGAACATTCTTTAATTAATTGGCACAACTTATATTGCATTCTTTTTCTTTTGCTCCATATTCAACACAAACTTTTTATAAACAAGTTGATCAGTACAATCACCTCTCCTTTTCTTCACCAGCCTACACTATATAATATGATCTCTATGGTCAATTAAAATATCACTATTCTAAGACCCCATTTCCAATTAGAATCAAGGTGAAAGAAACAGTTGTGAACATTTTATTTTGGGGGAAGGATAGGTAGGTTTTAGTCTAGATGGTTTTAATATAATGAAATGGTTTTTATTTTTACGTGAACAAATAAAATAAGAGAAACTATATATATCTCAGAAACAAAAGACAACATAACATTGCTACATTAGTCCTAAAATAATTGCAAGAGTATTTTCGTACATGCATATATGATCATGCGGCGCCAGTACTTCTCCAACCCTAAGTTTATCCTCCAAAACTAATTTCTTCTATAATAAGGTTAGACAAGTACTCTTAGCTCGTTACAACACATTAACATTTACCATACCTTAACCCTAAGTTTATTGCTCACTGCCAAGTCTCCAATAGCATGCCATTTTTGTTCATGTCATGCACATCTTTGTAGTATATAGAGTAGATAATCACACGTCATTCAAACATGAAGATGGAAATCTTATAATTCAAGAAAAATGAGTCCACAAAGGGTCATGTTCAAGTTAGAGAAATTAATAGCTATCAATGACTAGTAATGGCCAATGAAACTCTCCATGGCAAGGCAAATGGCAGATCAGGATGAAGCTATATATGGACACGTTGGCATGGTGCAGACCTTAGAATATTTTCTGTACCACCAAGAGAAGGTTGGTCATCCTATGCACTTGCATCCGAAAACTCGAGAATTTTATTGTTGCACTCCATAATGGATCCTTAAGGTCACATATATGAGTGCCTTAATAAAAAAAAGGAAAAACAAATCATATCACTATCAAAATATAGACAATTATGTTCTTCATTAACACGAACAGGGCTATCGTTATAATATATATAATTTCACTTATATATTGTTGGCATTCTTTAGTTTATATAAATATAGGTTTTCACTTGAAAAAAAAATCATTAGAATATGTGCTCTTCTGGTTCGGGATGCATCATAAGAACATTATTCTCATTCCCCAATCTTTAAATTACGAAATTTAATAGTAAGAATTGACTGGACTTCTATTATATACAAGAAGTCAAAAGGAAGCAAATTTTGAGAAGCAAAGCCAAACCTAGACAGGATCACTAGTAAGGTGCTAATTTAACATGAATATGACATGTTAGTCATGGATGTGCATGTCCCAAAAGAATGATAATAGAAACTCCCTTTATTTATTTATGAAGTCTAGTTCCAGCCAACACACAATCAATATGGGATCCAATATCCATACACAACCATATGGCACTTAGTACCAATGCAAGACCGTCATAATCCACTTCTCAAATGTACTACTTAAATTAATGCTTTCACAGTCTAGATTATCCAAGAAGCTTGACATATGAAAATGGCAAATATGGGCTTTTATTTTAGTCTTTATCATCTGGGTAAGTGGAAATAAAAGACTAGGGCCACATTCATTAAATCAAGCCAATCACAAAATAAAATAGAAGGTTTGAAAACAAAACCTACTAGCAAGCATTTGAAAGGCACATCACTTACCAATCACCATTTTTCCCTTGCAAGCATTTGAGAGTGCAATAGCACGATCCATATCTTCATTCTAGTTCTCTGCCCACATATCCCACATATATCCCATTGAAACATTATACAAGGAGGACCATATCAAAGAAAAGATATTGTAAATTGAGTATACAGTCTACAAGGAAATGGCAAGCCAAATCTATTAACGAGGAAGCTGAGAGGGGTGGTCGTGGTGGTTGCTTGGCGTGGAGTGGTGGCTCGGAGGAGCACGGCGGCGCTGGGGAGAGTGGTGGCCGTGGGTTGCAAACAAAGCAAGGGAGAGAGGGCGGGCCTTTGGCTGCTAGGCTAGGCATGGAGGAGAAGGGGTCTCTGACGAAGAACTGGCGACGGTGTCGACATGTGGGTGGTGGCGAACAGCACCCCTAGCGGCGGTGATATAGAGAAATCTGAGAGAGAGAGAGNGTGGCCGTCGAGGTGAGGTGGCAGTGTCATGGTGGGATCGTTGACGACGGGTTGTGTGCGTCGGTGTGGGTTGTGCTCAGCGGAGGGATTGGGGAGAGAGAGGGGGTAGGGGGGTGGAGACGGAGGGAAATGACTAAAAGGAAATGTGTAGGGTAATTAAATTTTATTAATTTTTTGCGGTGACTTAATATCGCCGCAAAATTCGAAATCCTTGCCACAAATGATGAAACAACAAATAAAAAAATGGTTGGAACTACATATTTGCAGCGAGTAAATTTTGCTCGAAATAGTCATGTATAGTTATTCATAAATTTTGTAAAATTCTATTTCTAATGCTATTGATTCATCGCTAATAAGCACTTAACTGGCCGCATAAACTTTTACGGCAATAATGTTCGCCGCAAAAAGTATCTATGGTGGCAGTTTTACTATTCGACGGAAAGAAAATAGCCGCTACAATCACAATGGCTTTTTGTGGCAAAAACCGTTGCCACAATAGCTCTAAAAATCGCCGCAAAAACCATAACAATGATATCTCATCAGTATTTTCCAAATTCGGCTTTGGAATTCAGCGGCAAACTTTAAATCGCCACAAATAAATAGTATTTGCGGCATTTTTTTTTTTTTACTTTTTTGGCGATCTTAAAATCGCTGGAAATAGCCTATTTTCTTGTAGTGGGTCCTCCCATCACCTCTGCACGACATTAGAAACACGCGGCATTTCATGTGAAGTCTGTTGTCGTCCAAACCTCTAGGGGTTGGGTAAGTGGTAAATGCCTTAATCTTGATGGTATGCTTCATTCAGATCCAAGGTTTGAATCGTCTTGAGAGCAAATAATTTTTAGGAGTCATCAATCCGACTAGGAGAACTTCCCATTGAATTACCCGAGGTCATCACTTGTAGGAAATTCGTTGTCGAGAGCCTATGCAATATCCCAAGATTAGTCAAGAATTTATTCTTAGACATCCGGTGCAAATTAAAATAAAGGTTGTCGTCCAATATCTAATCTTTATAATCAGCAAACACGAGAGACAACGAAATTCTCTTTCCCAGTTTCTCCTTTACTCTAATGGAGAATGCTTTGTACACAAACATTGCTCGCCCCTAGGTTGTTGGTGATTCCTAGTAGGATGTTGAGCAAAAGTTTACTACTTCTTGATGTAACTTTTCAATATTACCAGAGCCCAACAATACGGTTGAATAGCCCACGATAATTCTTCATTGTTATAGAATTGCAATTATTCAAAGTTGATGATAAAAATTCCTTAACTATTTAATATTTTCTCTCAAACAATACTAAAAATATCTCCAGTTACTAACTTCATATCTCTATGTGAATTTAACTAATTGCAGATTCATTAACTTCTTTGGATTTTTCCTAAAAATCACACTAATCGCAGTAAAGTATTTCTAATTTCGCTCAACTAATGGTGTTTAATCCTAAATATTTAATCACAAATCGCCTCTTGGTCTCAGATTCAATAGATTGAATAATAAATAGTTAGAAAATTGCAAGTATTAAAAACAAGGAATAAATACTCACTCATGGAAATATTGAAAATAAAATAACTTACAATATAAATTGTGTGTTCAATGCTAGACTTAGAAGTGTAATCGGTCCGGTTATGGACAAAATTTGGGACCGAACCGGTATGCACCGATTTTGCATTTTTAAGAACCGATTTTGCACCGGTTACCTCCCTAAACTGGTACTTCCGATTTTACTGAATCCGGTCCGGTTCGGTCCCCTTTTTTGGTTTTAATATACTATATTATAGATTATATAATATATATCATAGTATATAATACTATAGTGATAATATATTGTAGTATATTATAATATATGTTATAATTGTATTATAGACTATAATGATATAAGATTTTAAAATTTAATATTATATTAATTAGTAATTTATCATATAATACAAAACTATTTTATATATAATTATATATTATATATAAAAATTATATACAATATAAAAAATTATAATATATATATGAACCAGTCTGGTCTGGTTTTAGAGAAAGAAAAATCGGAATCGAACCGATTTTGACCGGTTTTAAGAAAAATAAAACTGATTCCAGACCGAACCAAACTCGGTACTGGACCAAACCCACCGGTTCTGTCCGGTCTGGTCCGGTTTACCGGTTCACCAGTTTTTTCTTACACCCCTAGGTAGATTACATCAAAACTCTAGAAAATAAAATTAGTTCACAATGAAATTGAAAAAAAATAAAAAAAATAAAACTAGTGTTATTCGTTGGAGTCGATTGATGAAGCATGCGGTTCTCGCTTCTGCTCTCCAGATCCGCCTCCTTGAAAGAAACTTAAACAATAATCTCTGGGCTATTGGATTCTAAAACTCAGACTCTCCTCCCTTAAGTTCATGCTAATAATATGCTTATATATGGTAGAAAATAAACGCTAAGGTGTTTCTGATTTTCACCTAACTTTTAAGACTTATCTTGGCAGCATTGTAAACGCTCCAAGAGTCCGAATTTAGAAATTTTTATTAGAGAAAAAGTTGTAGTCCTTTAAAATAAATTTCCAGCCGATCCAGACTCGCATCAATCAGATATGTGAGTAGAAATTTATGATCAAAATACTCATGCATGTCTAGGCTGTCCCCTAGTGTATTCCAAACTTGGACTTCTTATGAATTCCTTCTGTGATTTCTTTCTTTTTTTCTTGATCAAAATTACTTTCAAACCCTTTTCTAGTTGGTCTGAATCCGTAGTCTCTTCTTTTGTACCAAAATACTCTACTTTCGTACTAAATCTTTATTCCTTCAAATCCAAGAAAATAAAGAAAAATATGTAGAAATAGAATAAAATTAATTGTATTGAAAGAAAACTGACACTTTTCATAAATAAAAGAGTAATAAAAATCACACTTATCAACTTTATAAGCCGAAGGTGGGGGAGGAATGAATTTTCGACGTACTGAATAATCTTCGAATGAACAAATCAAGCTTCCTCCATATAAGTACTCATAGCTTTCCTGCTCTTATTTTTATTAACAAACGCAATCGCAAAAATTGAATGAGTAAACTCTTCTTCGCTCATGTAGTTGATAATACTGTACACTTAAGTGCTTGCACATGGCACTTGCAACTAAGTGATCGGGCCACTCATCTTCCTGACCCAGGGGGTGTAATTTATGCACGGGACACATACACATAGTATATGCACTGGTGGGCAAATACTGTGCACTTAAATGCACAGTGCCTAAACCCTTGACAAAGTGCTCTATGCACGGTAAATACATTGTACACATACACCAATACAATAGGTAAACACTGCGCACTTAAGTGCACAGTGCCATGCATGCACATACAAACTGTGCATGGCATGCACAGTGCCATATAGAGTGCACAACGGGCGCATGGCAACCCATTATGAGGCCCATTGACCTCCCGACGATGACAACATGGATCGCCCGAGGTCTGTCCGATGCATAGTTGCCCCCACCCGCAGGGCCATACCCAGCATTTAGGCCGTGCACAATGATGCACACCAATGTGCGCCGAAATGAGCCACGTACCCGTTGTGGCATAGCCAGGTGTTGCACTGGCGGTCACCATACGAATCGTCAGCACCGTCTGTCTCCTCGGAGATGGTCCACGACCACTTGGCCACGGCGGGGACCTCGTTGCACGACCATGTGCATGAGAATGCAAGTGGCTAATATCTCCACGGCCTAGTTGCACCATGTGGACCGTCGACATGTTCTGTCCCCTCCTGAACGCCACTGTTGTGCCCCACACATGGTGGGCAACAATGGCTTGAAGCCACGCACCCAACGCATGAAACACACACTGGACTCCTCGGCCAGCTCACGACCGAGGTCTCCTTGCCCACTAGAGGACGGCCACTCCTCGATCCTACACCACTGCCAGAGGTTGCCACTCCTCAACCATTCACCATGGCCAGTGGTCTCCTCGGCCACGTCCATGCACCATGGCCAGTGGTCTCCATGCCTACGACCATGCATATCGGCCAGAGGTCTCTCCTCACCCACGGATATGCCATTCCACGGCCATGCGACCCCTTGCCCACGGCCATGCACCATGCCGAGGTCACCCCTTGGCCATCCCTCATCGACTAGCACGCTCATGGAACTTGTCAACCAGTACACTCCACGGGAACGAACTCGTCGGCCATACCATCTAAGGGCATGAACTCGTCGGCCAGCACCTCTACGACTACTCGTCGGCCACACCAACCACGGACAAGACTCCTTGGCCAAGGACCCTCCTTGGCCACCACATACATCTCGAGCAAGTTGCTCGGCATCACTTCCTTGCCAACCTTTCTTGGGATCACCCTCCTCGGTCACTCAGTCTCAGCTAGCTACTCGCCACGTCTTGTGACATGTTGCTCAACCATCTAGTGGTAGGCACCCCTTTTCTCGGCCACCTACTAGCGCGCATCTCGGCCACGTGCAAAGGCACGTTGGCAACCGCTCTACCAGAGTAAGTACTTGGCCTAATCAAATGCTCGGCCTACGCATCGTGCGGCCCGAGCAAACGCTCGGCTTGCGCAACTGCTCGCCCACACACACAGTTGAAGTCGCTTGGAAGCACCTCGGCCACAAGCTTCACAGATGGATATGAACATCTTGACCCCTACTCGACTCAACATGTTGCATGGCCCATGCCAGGTCCTTCACCAGCCCCTCCTCAGATAGAAGCGTTAGCCCAGCTGCTCCTCCGAAGACTGATTGCCTTGTTGATCGCCTTGCTACTCACCCAAGTCTGCTCATCGAAGTTTGCCTGGGCATGAAGCCCCTCTCCTCAACTGCTTAAGCAACAGACCACAAGCCACAAAGCCCCTTGCCGGAAAAGCGAAGCTAGTCGGCCGCGTTTAGCACAACGAAATTCACTCTGCGATAATTAAAAAAAACTGCCCGATTTGTCTCTCTCAAAATTTGTGTGAATTTATTTCTACTTGAAAAACTGCTTCATGTGGTGTCGAACACTAGCCATGCAGCCCCGCTCAAGCACGACTCAGACATCCCAATATAGTTTCGTCGGGACAAATTATTTGGCACTAAGGCCCATTCGAGCACGGTCACCTCACTTGGCAGGAAACTTCCCGACAGCTAACAACCAATGTTTAAGCGTGTGCCACGCATGTGGAATGTGCACCACGCATGAGCCATGCACGGTACAAGTAATGGAGAACAAGAAACAACCCTTGCTCGCTTAGCATGCTCCACTAAACTTGCTCGCCTGATTTCAATCAAGCAATAATCGACTACAGCAACCAAAACTCTTCGAATAAATTGCCTGGCATCGCAAGCACCCGAATCTTCTTCATTGCCGAAACATTACAATTGCAGGCCTCACGGTACATTTCCAACCTTTGCCTCCCTCCAGCAAAGCAATTTAAGTTTGCCACCTCACTTTGTGATCTGAGCCATTTACGCTGACCGAGTTGACTTTTTTTAGCATGGGCCAGAGCATCTTTGTCGGCTAAGCCAAGTCCCTTGACTCGCTGCGACACAGTGGTCGGACACAAGTCTTTAAATTTTTTGACCCTCGTGCCAGCAAAGCTAGGTCCCTAGACTCACCGCGATACAATTGTTGAATACAAGTCCCTAGGCTTGTTGACCCTCGCGCCAGCAAAGTCGAGTCCCTAGACACATTGCTATAGAACGGTTGAATACAAGTCCCTAGACTTGTCGACCCTCGTGCCAGCATAGCCGAGTCCCTAGACTCGCAGTGAGAGAATGGTCGAACACAGGTCCTTAGACTTGTCGACCCTCGCGCTAGCAAAACCGAGTCCCTAGACTTGCCGTGATGCATTGGTCGAGCTAGAGCCCCAGCGCTTGCTCACACCACCAGTTGGATACAAGTCCCTAGACTTATTGACCTTCGTGCCCCCAAGCCGAGTCCCTAAACTCGCTGCGATGTAATGGTCGAGCTAGAGCCCCAGTGCTCAGTTGCACAATTAGTCGGACACAAGTCCTTAGACTTATCGACCTGTCGACCCTCGTGCCAGCAAAGCCGAGCCCCTAGATGCATTGGTCGGGCTAGAGCCCCATTGCTAGCCCACACAACCAGTCGGATACAAGTCCCTAGACTTTCTGACCTGCGTGCCATATAGCCGAGTCCTTAGACTCGTTGTGAAGTTTAGGCCGGGCACTAGTCCCAGGACTTGTCCGGAAGGCCATTCGGACATAAGTCCCTTGACTTGAGGACTTTTGCGTTGACAAGAGTCCCTAGACTCGCGCCGAGTGTCACATTCAAGCCATAACCGCTGCTAATGGGTTACCTTCAGGAACGAGCTTTCAGAGTTAACAGGCCTCCAAGTTTTGCTACCGCCTTGCGTGGGTTACCTTCAGAAACGAGCCAACCGGCTCGGTAACCGCCTAAGGTGGCCCAGGGGGTCGATTGGTCCTCTGATTGAGTGTGGGTTACTTCATACACACTCCAATACTAACAGTAAATTGAAAATGGGAACATCGGGCGAACATACACTTTCCAATAACGACGAGCATACATATAGATGCACCGCCGAACTACATACATTACGCGGTCGAGTATACCTCCCACACAGCTGAGCTCCATGCTCGCATCTTACGTGGTCAAGTAAATCTCCTGCCACAGCCGAGCTCCGTGCTCGCATCTTGTATGGTTGAGTACATCTCCCTCCACACTCGAGCTTTGCGCTCGCATCTTACGCGATAATGTACACCTTCGCCATATCTGAGCTTCACGCTCTCACTCCACGCGGTTGAATTTATCTCCCACCATAGCTGAGCTAAGCACTCAAGCTTTATGCGATCTAGTTCATCTCCCACTATAGTCAAGCTATGCGCTCGCGCTTTACATGGTCGAATTCATCTCCTGCCATAGCCGAACTACACGCTCTAGCTCTACGCGGTCGAGTTCATCTCTTGCTTGCCTCGCCAAGACGAGCTTTGCACTCGCACTTGACGGTGTTGATGCATTTTTTCTTTCCCTCCTCATTTGACGAACAAACCATTATCAAGGTTTCTTCCTTTGTCTCTTTGGTTTTATTTGTTTATTTGTAAAAGCAAAGTAAAAGTGTTATAATACATGAGCTATTAGAAAGTATTGCTCAGTTTAAGGATATTTGTAAAGAGAATTATTGCTACATACAGACTTAAAAAGATTATATAAAAGTAAATACACAAAGTCACGTGGTTTCATGGGATCCGTTAGATCTACTTTACAATAAAAATAATTTTACAATCTGATGTACCACATCAAAACACATTTGTCATAAATTTATGGGTTTACTTTTATATTATTCCTTTATGAATAAAATATTTTCTACTTATAAAAGTATTGTCACAATAAGAATCTACAAGCTGCCAGCTTGGCGCTACCTAAGGGACATGCATACTCCTATATTATTACTAGTCATAAGGAAATATCTTACATTTGAAATGTAACTCAAGTAGTAGTAACATAGCAAACGTTTATGTCTAGCTAGATCTTTCTACTATCAACACATAGTCAGATATTGTTGACAATTAGAAACAACACTCTCTGTAAAATATTACTACTTTCCCCCTTTAAAGCCAAAAACCAAAAGAAAAGAAAAAAAAATACAGAAATGTAGAATATAAGGAGGATTGGCTACTTGGGTTCAGCTCTTGTTGAGACTGTGTATGCACCACTATAACCAAAGGTATCACCAACATCCTTAGACGGAATGCTTAGAAACACCCAGCCTTGAAGCTCCAAGGTCACTTGTAGAAGACAACGCTAATGTGCTTGAAGCCATCTCATCGTTTTGCAATATTGTTTCAAATGCCTTTACCACTTCACTCATTGTTGGACGGTCTTTAGGCGAATCTTCAATGCATTGCATAGTAATTTCCAAGAATTTCCCAAACCCTAAAAGATTTGTTGCGTCTCTAATGGATGAATCAATCATATCCCACAAGCCATAGTGCTCTTCGTCATCCTTGTTCATTGCTGTTCTCACCTAACGGACGATGTACTTTCCCTTCTCAATCGGTCCCTTGGATGTTAGCAATTCAAGCATAAACACTCCAAAGTTATAAACATCACTCGTTTTAGTTAATTGTTGAGTTTGGTAATATTCAGGATCCAGATAACCCTGCAAGTGGAAGGCATTTTGCAAAAATTAAAATCAAAAGAGTATTCCAATGAATGCAAAGTCTAAATTATATTACATAAGACATTTTTAATTTTGTTGTACGATTGGAAGGATTTGCAAGTACTTTGAATTTTACAATACCATGTATGAACAAGAAAATGAAATAATAAAAATTTGTTTTGATATATGTTAATCTGCCAATTTGGTTGCCTCAACTTCCTCAAAGTACTCAGTGAGGTCAAGACCTTGCAAATCTATTAACCACAATCATTATGCAGATGTTAAAACCCTTGACTATCCTAAAAGTACTTGCTTCAATTGTGACGACATGAACACATTCACTAGAAGTAAGTTAACTTCGGTGAATGAACTGGAGGATTTTGTGAAGAAGTAATTATAAAGTAGCATAAACCCTAGAGTATCATGTTAATAAATAAATAAAAACAACTTTTTCTTTTGCCTCTACATAAAATGCAAAAATTAAAAAGTTGCTGTTTCTTTCAATATATCAGATTGAAGACCTTAATAATATGTAACACTCAAGCCTTGGAATCACAAAAGGGAAAATTTTCCACTGGAGAGGAGACTTACACAATCATCCATTTTAGATGAAAGCCCTAAAGGGTTGTATTTCTTGACATACCGAAAAATCCTAGTGATAATAGGAAAGCTAGGAAACTTAGCCACACTAGAAAACAACAAGAACAACCTTAAACCCTCCCCAACCCAGTGTCGACATCATAGGTCCAATTAGAAACACTTTAGTCCTGCAAGAACATAAAAATATTGGGTTAACCTTCCCCAGCAAAGTTGTTCCTTTAACATTAGAACTTCTAATCCCAACTCATGCTTGCCCAAGAGATCCATATGTTACACACCTGTCGGAATAGATGAAATAAAAGGATAACTCACTTCGAGGGTGAGGGCCTCCAGAGCAAGGAAATGGAAATATTCTTTGTATTGATATTCGATAACTGCATTCCTTACACACGGGATGCTATATGCTCCCAGACTTGTAACAAATTGTAACTGACTGTAATAGTAAAGCTAAAGCTACCGTGAATAACAGGAAATAAAGAGACAGACGCTTTAAGAAGGCTTAAAAGAGATTATGGGCCAAGCCCTTACAAGGACAGAATCTGTTGGCCCAATAGTATTATTACTCTAATTAAGATTGCCCAAGGACATCGAGCCCAAGGCCCATGAGCCTAGAACACGTGGGAACCCTAAATTCCCTTTTGGATCCTTCCCGACATTTCATCTCCACTGCTGTTGTCTTCTCTGTTGTCCCTAGGCTGTCGTTGGTTCCCTGGCAACCGCCTCCAGCCGTCCGCTTGTTACAGTGCCCTCCCCTTAGAACACCTTGCCCGCAAGGTGGGGAAACGCCGCTTTCAGTTTGTAGAAGTTCTCCCAGGTAGCGTCTTCGTTTCCTTGCCCTTGCCATTTTACTAACAATTCCACAACGGGTCGATTGTTTAGTGGTCGCATTCGTCGAGCTAATACCTCCATTAGCTCTGGTTGCAGGATCCCTTGTTGATTCACTGGAGGCAGCACTGTAGCGGTCGAGATTTGCTCCCCCATGCATTTCTTCAGCTGCGAGATATGAAATACTGGGTGTATTAGGGATGTCTCCGGTAGCTTCATTTTGTATGCGACTTCCCCAACTTTGGCTTCCACCTGAAAAGGACCATAAAAACGAGGTGATAGTTTCAAATCTCTACGCTGAGACACAGAGACTTGTCGATAAGGCTGTAATCTTAAATAAACCCAATCTCCAACGGTAAAGTTCTGTTCTTTCCTCTTCAAATTAGCATATTTCACCATTCTTTCTTGAGCTCTGTTGATATTGTGTCGGAGCAGTTGCATGATGAGTGCTCTGTCTTTGAGTTCTGTTTCCACTTCTGCTGCCTTAATTGTTCCTGGAATGTAGGAGGTTAGCTTAGGATGTTTGTACCCATACAAAGCTTCAAAAGGTGTGAGCTTCGTAGAGGTATGTTGAGTGGTGTTGTACCACCACTCAGCCAAAGGCACCCATTTCACCCAATCCTTCGATCGGTCTCCCACAAAGCATCTGAGATAGGTTTCCAAGCTCTTATTCATAGCCTCTGATTGCCCATCAGTTTGTGGGTGATAAGCTGTGCTAAATTCCAGTTTGACCCCCTGAGCCTTGAACAATTCATTCCAAAAAACACTGGTGAAGGTGCTGTCCCGATCCGACACAATTGATTGTGGTAAACCATGCAATTTGAACACATATTTCACAAACAATTGGGCAACTGACTTAGCTGTATATGGATGTCCCAGAGGTACAACATGACTGTATTTAGATAAACGATCCACAACCACCCATAGTGTACTGAAACCACTTGCATTTGGCAATCCCTCAATGAAATCCATGGTTATATGAGTCCATGGTTGAGAGGGAATAGGGAGGGGTTGTAACAGACCATTAGGAAAGGAATGATCTGTTTTCTGTTGTTGACAAGTCTGACAATTCCTGATAAAGTCCCTGACTTCTGGCTTCATATTGTGCCAATAAAATTCTCTGGTTACTCTATGAATAGTCTTATCCATTCCAGAATGACCCCTCATGGGCTAGCATGTAAGAACTCTAAAAGTCTTCTTTTCAACTCTGAGTTGTTGGCAATGTAAACTTTATCTTTATAGTACAACACCCCTTCCCTTACTGAATAATGACTGGGTGCTTGACTATCCTGACACAATAGCAGCAACTCTAGTGCCTTAGAGTCTCCCTTATAACCCTCCTTAATGTCCTCCAGCCACTCTAGGCTAGGAACCGACAGCAAGGCTAAAGAGATTTCTTCCTCCTCCATCTGTCTAGAGAGGGCATCTGCTACCCTGTTCTTAGCCCCTTTTTTAAACTCTACCACAAAGTCATACCCCATCATCTTACTCATCCACTTCTGCTGCATTGGAGTACCAATCTTCTGATCTAAAAGGTATTTCAGACTGTGGTGATCAGTTTTCACCACAAAAGATCTACCTAAGAGGTAGGGCCTCCACTTTTGAATAGCTGAGACTAGAGCATATAGCTCCTTCTCATAAGTGGACAGTAAAAGAGCTCTGCCCTTTAATGCTTGACTGTAAAATGAGATTGGTTGACCCTGCTGCATAAGAACAGCCCCTATCCCCTTTCCCGAGGCATCACACTCAATTATAAAGGTCTTGGCAAAATCTGGGAGGGCCAACACTGGTGGGCTACTCACTGCCTGTTTAAGCTTGGAAAAAGCTTCATCTGTTGTTTTCCCCCATTTGAAATTATCCTTTTTTAATAAAGCTGTCAGTGGGGAAGCTAGAACTCCATAATTCTTTATGAACCTTCGATAATACCCTGTCAACCCTAGAAAGCCCCTCAAAGACTTTATAGACTTGGGTTGAGGCCATTCCACCATGGCCTTTAATTTTTCAGGATCTGTTCTTACTCCCTTTCCTGAAATGAAGTGACCCAAATATGCCACCTCAGGACATGCAAAACAACATTTCGACTCTTTAGCAAATAACTGATGTTTCCTTAATGTTTCTAGGGTTACTTGTAGATGTTGCAAATGCTCCTCCTCATCCTTACTATAGATTAGGATGTCATCGAAAAATACCAGTACAAACCTCCTTAGAAAAGGTCTGAAAACTTCATTCATGAGATTCTGAAAAGTAGATGGGGCATTAGTCAGCCCGAATGGCGTGACTAAAAATTCATAATGACCCTCATGGGTCCTAAATGCTGTTTTGTGCACATCATCAGGTTTAACCCTGATTTGATGATAACCGGACCTCAAATCTAGTTTAGAGAATACTTTAGATCCACTTAATTCATCCAATAGCTCCTCTACCACGGGTATAGGGAACTTATCCTTCACAGTCACTTGGTTCAAGGCCCTATAGTCCATGCACATCCTCCATGTGCCATCGGCCTTTCTTACCAATAAAACAGGGGAGGAATAAGGACTTTGACTAGGTCGTTTTACCCCAGAATTTAAAAGTTCCTTAACAATTCTTTCAATTTCATCTTTCTAGAAAAAAGGATACCTGTATGGTCTTACTGACACAGGCTGAGTTCCAGGCAGCAAATTGATGGAGTGATCCTGTTCCCTACATGGGGGCAACCCCTTGGGTTCTTTGAAAATATCCTCAAACTGGTTCAGGACGTTTTGCACATTTTTGGGCCACCCTTGCCCCTTTTTACACTCTTCTGGTTCATTAATTAACTGCAGTATGACCCCTTTCTTCTCTAACTGGCTGATCTCATTGTAGGAGCTTTCTTTCAACAGCTGTGTGGACATCATTCCCTGCAACACAACATCTTTTTCATAGTGGTTAAACTGCATGGTAAGTTTCCTGAAATTCCAAGAAATAGTGCCTAGGGTTTGTAGCCATTGTACACCTAGCATCACATCACATCCTGCAAGTTCCAGCAAGAAAAAATCCATAGAAAATGCATGTTCTTGAATTTTTACTCGAACTCCCTTACTCTTTCCTTCACTTATCAACTGCTCACCGTTAGCCACCCTCACCTTCATTGCCTCTTCCTTACAGACCACCACCTGGGCCTTTTTCGCTGTTGTAGAATCAATGAAATTGTGTGTGCTGCCTGAGTCAATTAGAATAATTACCCACTGGCCAGCTAACTTCCCCTTCACCCTCATAGTTTTTGGGTTGTTGGACCCAATCAGAGCATGTAAGGATATTTCAGGTTTGGTGTTTACTTCAGTAAGTTCTATCTGTTCCTTCCCTTCTCCCACCAGATCTATTACATCACTCTCAGCTTCATTTTTTTCCTCCTCACCCTCCATTTCTTTTATAAGAAATAGTTTAGGATTTCTGCACTTGTGCCCCGGGTTCCACTTGGAGTCACAATAATAACATAACCCCCGTTCTCTCCTCTCCTTCATTTGGCCTGCATTGATCTTTTGTACAGGCACTATGGCCTTACTAAAATTCTGCCCCATTTGGTTTCCACCCCCCTTATATTGTCCTGGTTCCGATACACCAGTAGAAGGATTTCTGAATACTTTTCTACCAACTCTAACGAGTTCTTCCTGAATTTTTGCCAAACTAAAAGCTGTTAAGAGGTCAGGTGGGTTAAACATCTTAACTGCCAACCTAAGTTCATCTTTTAATCCACTCAAAAAACAGCTTAGTTTATGTGGATCTGACAATCTATGTAGCCTATTTGACAGATTTTCAAATTCTACCTTGTATTCCTCTACTGACCCAGTTTGTCTTAGTTTAGTCAACGCCTCCATAGGATCATCATATGTGCTAGGACCAAATCTAATGATGAATGCCCTAACAAATCCTTCCCAATCCCCTATGGATCTTGAAATTTCTATGTCTTGAAATCACACCATTGCCTTACCTTCCATGTGAAAGGAGGCCAACCTAAGTTTCTGGTTGGGTAGAGTATTATAGAATAAGAAGAACTGATTGGCTTTATAGAGCCAACCAAGGGGATCATCCCCACGAAAAGAGGGAAACTCCAACCTTACTGACCTTGGGATTAACTCACCATTGTTCTCTCTTGTGTCCTCCTTTCTGTAAGGTGCTCTTGATGAAGATTCCTCCTGATGTTCAGCATTCTTTTTCTGCAGTTCTGAAGTCAATGCCGCCAATTGTTGGACCACCGCATCAGATTGTCTCTTCAGCGCCAATACCTCCGTTTCCAAGGTTTTAAACTGAGATTCTGTGGATTACTTCAACCTGTCCAAGCCTTCCTGCAACTGGTTCATCCTAGTGCCGTCCTTCATTGTCAATAAAGCAGCCAAGGATAACCTAGCTCTAGATACCAACTGTTACACGCCTGCCGGAATAGATGAAATAAAAGGATAACTCACTTCGAGGGTGAGGGCCTCCAGAGCAAGGAAATGGAAATATTCTTTGTATTGATATTTGATAACTGCATTCCTTACACACGGGACGCTATATGCTCCCAAACTTGTAACAAATTGTAACTAACTGTAATAGTAAAGCTAAAGCTACCGTGAATAATAGGAAATAAAGAGACAGACCCTTTAAGAAGGCTTAAAAGAGATTATGGGTCAAGCCCTTACAAGGACGATATCTGTTGGCCCAATAGTATTATTACTCTAATTAAGATTGCCCAAGGACATCGAGCCCAAGGCCCATGAGCCCAGAACACGTGGGAACCCTAAATTCCCTTTTGGATCCTTCCCGACATTTCATCTCCATTGCTGCTGTCTTCTCTGTTGTCCCTAGGCTGTCGTTGGTTCCCTGGCAACCGCCTCCAGCCGTCCGCTTGCTACATCATAATGCTAGGAAACCTACTCCTACGTACATAAACATGGAGTCCTGGCAACCTTGGGACTTCAAGTTGCCTAATTTCCCAAATAACATAGGAATCCTATTCCAACCAGAAAGCTTCAAGAAATAAAGCTGTTAGGAATTCCTGGCTAAACTAGGACTCCAAATCCTAGTAGCAATCAATGAAAGCTAAGAATCACAATCTCTATAAATAAAAGGTTCCATGCAGCCCCTTCAAATTCATTCAACTCCAAGGTTTTCCAAGAAATTCATCCCCTAACTCTCGGAATGTGTCGTCAGTCTTTTTTTTTTTGGTAGTCACCTGTCCAATAGTGACCCTCACCCAAGTTTATTAATAAGCCCTCACTTGTGGCGGAGGAGTACCATGGTAACAATCAAGGTACTTGGGATTTACAATAATATGAAAGACTAATAACCCCCAAGAACCAGAACACCGGATCAAATAATTCAAAAACTATAACCAGACCTATAACTGAACAAATCAATATAAACAAGCCTATAAAGGATTTAAACAGACAAATAAAATTCCTATTTGAGTAAGCGGAATGTGTTGTCAGTCTTAAATCCGAGAATACAAAATTCTTCACCTACAAATATTCAATGTCATTCACCATAAAAAAAAATCATGTAGTGGCATTACCACAATAATGATGATGATGAGAACAACAACAATACTAATAATAGTATAATCTAAAAAGAAATATACAAGGGAAGCTGACACTGCTTCCACTTAAGCAGTTGGGTAGACTCCACTGTCATAGTTGAGTCTGTCCTGTACCACCAACAAGGGCCCTAAACCATTATATTTTCCAGAGACTCAAAGACTCAGTTTTTCATCACTCGACTCTCTTTTCTCTCCTCACCTGTAACATACGGGTCCAAGCTTAGGGCTTAAAATTAGTATTATTATTTTTCTTTATTTTATTTTTATTATCATTTTAGGAAAGATGCTAACAGATAAATTAAAACAGTGATTCTTTCCCTATCAAAATCTTCGTATAGTCATCCATTCGGTTCCCATATTAGATTAGGTTCCTAGTTTGAAACTAAAGTCCAACTCAAAACTCTTCAAAAATCCTCTCAGAATCAATATCCTCGTAGGAATAGGTTACTAAAGTCTAGGCAACTTCAAATTATAGCCAATCTCCTGAAGACTCAGGTTATTCCCCTCCCATCGCCTATAAGAAACCCACGAAGCCTCTGAATTATTCACACAAAAATCCCTGGAGAAAACTCTTTCACGCAGAAAAGGAAAACTCACTCCCGCAAGCACCACCGCAGCCCCGTCGCACCTCAACGGACCACCTTCCATACCACCACAGAAAGCGCTGACCAACCCAACCCCGTCGCACCCACTCCCTTCCGGTAAGCCCACCGCCATTGGTCACCAATTTCTCTCCCTAGTGTTTTTTTTTTTTTTTTTTTCGATTTGATAGTTTCCTTTCTAAAACTCTCTCTCCTTCTCCCTCTCTCGGTGTCGCACCACCATAGGGACCTCCCAGTTGCACCGCTGTCGCGTCCAGCCACCCAGAGCCGCCGTCGCACTCAGGCCCTCTCTCGGTAAGTCATCGCGCGACTCCCTCCCACATTCACGAGCTCTTTGTGTTAGCTATGTGCTTTCCAGAGAGAAGCTTTCTTTTTAATCTAGAATGGGGCCGTGGGCCTTAAGTCCATTCGGCTGAATACCTCTTTAATTCTTAGTGGACTGATCCTACTCATGGGATGAGTTTTATTGTAGTTAGCAACTACTATAATTAGAGTGGGCTAAATCAATGTGGGCAGGATATTATTCTGGACTCATTGTAGTTCACAGAAAAATCCTCATATCTTTTCTACGATGGTCTTGGGCTTATTCCAGCAATAGTTAGCCGAAAACCTTAACATGAAATATGTAAAGGCTCTAGTATATATTACAAGTATTCATTAATTTTGCATGCAAAAAAGATAACTACTATGCTAAATTCTAATTTTATATTTAATCACGTAAAGAACCACGACACGTTTATCTAGAAAATTAGTAATGTCCAGTACCTCGTATAGGTAACGCGCTACAAATTGGAAATCAAGAAATAGCGCTAAGAGATAAATAGTATGATCATATAAATGCATGCGTACTGTGAATATTATTGTTACGTATAAAAATATGATGTGCCTATGATGGTTATCTACGCTACGCTAAAAGACAAGTCAAGGTTAGATTTCCTTTCACGATCTTTGATGAAATATGAGATTATGCTTGAATAAATGGATTTATTGTTTGATGGATTGAATGTTACTAAAATCACATGGAAGCCATGAGATGTTCATGTAGTAATTTAAGTCAAGTATGCCATGTAATAGAATAGCCAGATTATGTATGCATGCTCATGTAATACTTAGATGATGTATGCCATATCCATGTAGTACTTAGATCGCGTATGCCATGGAATGTCATAAAATGTTCAAATCATGTCATGTTATGCTATGCCATGTACAAGAATATTTCATGTTATGTTATGTCATGAACAAGAATATGCCATGTTAAGAAAGTTCATGAAGCCCAATGAGTTCTCATGAATTAAGAAAGATAAGAAGTTTTAAGACAATGCCATGGACTCAAGCGTGATTAACCACAAGTTAAGTGAAACACGGACTTAAGCGTGTTTCACTCCATGTTATGGGAGTTAAGTGAAACACGGACTCGAGCGTGTTTCACTCCAAGTTATGCAAGTTAGGTGAAACACGGACTCAAGTGTGTTCACTTCATGTTAAGATAAGATAAACAAGTTATTATGTATTCATGTTACATGTTTGC